>JAKRZT010032637.1:0-13193 GCA_029582215.1 Solanum sparsipilum
TTTATGTATTGACGATTATAGTTTTTTTTTTTTTTTTTTTTTTTTTTAGTTATTAAGTTTTAATTAATTAATAATCTTTATATATTCAATATGCTTTGTACGACAAATATAAATTTTTTGACTAAAGTTATTACGGTCGAGTCTATAATCTATATTCTAGCTTCGCCTTGACTGGTCACCCAATTTCATTGTATTCCTATATATGTTGTTTTTGTTTCAGTCTACTCAGGGAAACACAACTTAATTAATATTTGAAAACACAACTAAACCACACATAAAATTGTTGACGTAAACATATTTTAATGGAAATAAGTTAAATTTTTCGTTCATTTATTTTTGGAAGGAGTAGGGCAGGTGGATGGGTAGAGAGTTGATGAGAAGACGATTTCAACTTTGATCAATGAATTCATATTCATTTTTCTAACTAGGGTGAAATTACGATTGATAGGTAATAGATAGATATGTCGTTGAAATAAAATTCACATATTTAAAATTCAAATAATGTCAGATAAATTGAAATGAAGAGAGTATAATAAAATAATAATTACGTACGAGAAGGGCTAAAACTAGCTAGAGACAATATATGACGTTAATGAAGCATCATCGACGCATCATGAAATAACTTTGGGTTTAATTGGACTGATTAAAATATGCATCTACGTGTTTTAACCCCAATTAAATAATTTTTGACGATGACAAAAATTTCAAATCATAAGTCCCACTTTTGAGAGATACGTCTGGATTTGGAGACAAATCTGCTTTTTGGTAGTATTCAGTATTCACCATTTTCTAGATTTCTTTTTACATGGATATACACCATAATATTTTATCTTACTTGCACCAAGAATTTTTTCAGTAACGAATACTTCATTACTTTCTCCGTCTCAAAATATTTATTGTAATTTTCATATCCACGTCCTTTTAGAAAAATATTAATTAAATGTGATGTTTGACAATTGTCTAAGTCCTTAAGATGTAATCTTTGTTTATCAAATATTTATTCTATTTTGCATATCACAACTCTCACACAAGACAAGAGGGAGTTGCTTGAATAGTAAACACCTTTCAGGTTGTGAGTTCGAGTTCCAAAGAGCAAAAAGGGTAAAAACCACTTTCTAGCCATTGTGCATCGACATTTTGCTGATATGAATATAGTTAAGTAGAGCTTACAATTGAGTCTGATGCTCAATTAATCCACTTTTATATGTGGAGATAGGAGAGACTCTGGATACACGTATTTCTGTAATCTGGTCACGTCCAAAAGTATCTTGCTGGGGGACTCGGCTGCTGGTTTCCCTGGCCCCGGGATCAAGAACCAATGTTGGAACCAATCTACAACCTCGGGAAAAAAAAGTACGTAGATGAAAAATGTCTTGAACCATAGTGGCTCCATTAGGTACTTGTCTCCACGACATGCACTTTTCACTATTGATCTCGCACACTTTTCCACTGGCAATATTGGAGTCACGCTCATCTCAACCTGGTAGCAATCACAACAATCGTAAAAGTACTGTAGATGAGGTGATCACAAACTCAGGACACAAATTAGCGTTTTGATAAAAAACCTCTACATTTATTATAATATATATAATCAAAATAAGAAGAAACTTACATCTCTCATTACTTGGTCTACTTCCAACTTGCCTTCGGTTGTGAGAAATTTGCCTTTAGTCATCTCAGATTCGGTTAGTCCTGGAGTAACAATCGTAATCCCAATTTGTGTCCCAAGTTCTACCCTCAACGTCTCGAAGAAACTAATCAATGCAGCTTTACTCGCCTAAAGCAACACCAAAATTAACTAGGCATAAAAAAAAACTGAAACTGAAAGTCATAGCCACATTAATATTACATTATAGAAGCTGATTCTGGCTGCAGGTAAATAACCAGCTGACGAAGTGATTGCTACGATTTTGCCCTTGGTTTCCTTCAAATAGGGAATTGCAAAATGCGTAGTATAAACAGCACCCCAGAAATTTATGTCCTGAAATAATCCTGTTCTGTTATCCAAAATGTTTATAAATCAAACAAACTCAGAGACATGTACACAATTATACCATTGCAGGTGCAGCATTGGTGACCTCTACAAGGTCCTCAAACATGTATAGAGGCGTCACAGCAGCATTGCTCACCAGATGATCCACTACACGAAAATTAGTAATAATCATTTTCACTTAATAAAATCGTTGGATGTTTAAGTTTTTTCATTTTGCTTTACTTACATCTACCAAAATTGCTTATTGTTTCCTCGATTAATCGCTGGCAATCTTCGACTTTGGATACATCAGCATGTACAGAGATAACATGTGGAGATCCAAGCCAATAGGCCATATCTGCTACTTGTTCAAGACTCTTGCGCCTTCGTGCCGCAAGGACTAATCGTGCACCTTTTTTAGCATATTCATATGCTAAATGCTTCAATTACATAACAAACTCAAATTAATCAACCAACCCTTGCATTTAAGTTTTTTTAAAAGGACATATTCCTCTAATAATGATATGATTAATCTAGCAAAGAATTAAGTTGCAAAATCAAACCAACCCGGCCCAACCCATTTAGGTTTGGGTTGTTCAACTCATTTTAACCCATTTTAATGGGTTGATATGTAACCAAATTGATTTTTGAGAAATTTTGTAAAAAAATATATTTTATATGTTATATATAACTATAATAAAGAAAAAAAAATTATTAGTTACTAAAAGCTTATAATATAACAAATAAAGCTATTAAAACTTAGTAAAAATTGAGCAGGTTGGGTTATGACCAGTTAACTAACCCGTTTCGACCCAATCCATTTTGGCCCAAACAAATTGGGTTGGCTCGGGTCTTGACCGATTTGACCCACCCAAATTTAACTCAACCCGCCCAATTGCCAACCCTATGAAGTGTCAAATGAATGGATTGGACAAAATTTGAGTCGGGTCAAAATAAATTGGGTTAACAAATTCAAAGATTACTAGAGTACTTGAATTGAAATGGACAGGAGCCAAGATGGCTAAACAATCAAAATGAACTGATTAATAATAATAATTTTGGACGGTAGAACCGATCTTTTTTTATTTTTTGGGGACTAATTTAGTCACCTAACTAAAATTTGCATGAATTGATATATATATATATATATATTTGCACCGGTGAAGCATAGATCTTAAACTCATTTAGAAGTGTAGAAATTAATGTTGGGTACAAATTACCTCGCCAATACCGGAAGAGGCACCTGTGATGACAACAACTTTACCAACAACGTTTTCGATAAAAAATATAGAACAGAAAATGAAGTAAAGAAACTTGAGAAAGAGATATAGAGGCATGAAATGGATGAGTGCTGTTGTTGCAATATGTGGTAAATAAGTGGTCAATAGTTTATGAATCAAATTCAAGATAAACTCCATGGCTAGAGAATATTAGAGTAATAAGATGGGGTTGTTTATTTTAATTTGTAGGAGTAGGAGGGAGGACATATCTCGTGATGATGTGCTCAAAAGGGCATAGAACGTGGCAGGAAAAAAATAGGCAACATTGCATGAAATGAAACTGACACGTACCCCTCTCTTTGACCATTGCATAAACAAAATTCAAAAATCACGTCTTCAAATTAAATTATGTTTAGATATAAAATATTTCTTCTTTCTCATTTCATGTGAATTAGTTTGACTTGACATGAAGATTTTTTTAAAAAAAGACTTTTAAAACTTATGATCTAGAATAAGTGATAAATATTCATGTTATTGTAAATTATTTCATTAAATATAAAATAAATATTTTAACATTAAATTATTACTTATAATAAATTATAATAAAAATCCATCGTTTTTTTAGAACTAACTAAAAAAAATCATTTAAAATTCATATAAACTTTACATAAAAAAAATATCATTTAAACGATTATCAATAAACTTTACATAGATATAACGAGTCTTATCGATTTTTTTCCTCAGAAAAGGCTCCACCAACCCCCATGAAACATGTTTTACCTTGATTTGAAGTATTGCGTGACCAAAAGTTTTATATTGATATCTAAAAAAAAATTGGGAAGCTACATATGAGAGGTGTCAAATATCTTAATAATAGTTTTTTTTGAAAGAATTGTAGCTATTTTGGCTTAAATAATACATCGGATGATATTCGAATTAAGTCAAAATGGTTTGTCAAGATTCATATTATTAGAAAAAAGAGGCAGCCCTCAACCTAATTATTTAATTCGCTCCAACAACAAATAAACATGAATCTATAGTAAAAAAAATATATTACTGAATAAAATTTCTTAATCATAAATAAAAATTGTCTTGAACTCATATTCTGAAAATAATTAGGCACACATATGATATATTACTTGCGATTTGGTACTACAAGCTTTTAGCAAATTAAAGATGCTATATCACGAAGTTGGACTAGTACTCCTCAAATGGTTGTATGGTAATTGACGCATAACCTAGTTGATTTTGTAGAATTATGCATCTTGATTTAACGTAGAAGGGGACTTATTAGATATTTTTAAAATCCCAACTTTCAACTGAGGACCAGGAATAATTGTATCTCCCGGAGTTTTGCTACTAAACTTATATAAGTATCTCATATTGATTGATAAAATGGACTTTTATTTTCTTAAAATAATCTTGAATTGTCTCATTTGAAAATGTACGTGGCTGAAAATTAATTTTGTTACCACCTATTATTTCAAAAAAGTAGGAGTTAATGCTATATATTTTTAGTAATATAAGAATCAGTTATAAGTATTTATATATTATTTTATATAGGTATGAGTTATTCAAAGTTTATCTATTCATTCATCAATTATTTTATATTTTATTCTAACTAAGATAATATATATATTTTTTATAAGTTATATTTAATAAGCATTACTTATGGAGAATTTAAATTTTTGCATAACTCATCTTAAATTAATTTTCGAATGAACCCAAGTCCCAAGATATGTATGAAAATTAATTTTGAGGAGAGTTATGTAAATTAACTTTAAAATATTCATTTTAAAATTTTAATCTTAGTGAAATGATTTATAACTACATAAATATTTAAGATTTATTTCAAATCATAAATTTTAAAATATTTTTTTCTTCATTTTTTAAAGTTCGTATCGAGTTAAATTATACTCCCTTTGTCCAACAATAGTTATCTACTATTAACTTGACACACACCTTATGGAATATTAATAAATAATAGTGCTAATATTACTACATTACTGTTTAAATATATTAAATTTAATACTTTAAAAAATGTATTAGATAAAAGGAGTGGATGTTCGATTCTTTGGTTCGGTTTTATCAAACTTCTATTCGATTTTTCGATTTTCAGTTTTAAAAAAACGTGCACCGTATACCAAAGTAAACTAATTCAGTTCGGTTCAATTCTTTCTACTTTGATTCGATTTAATTCGGTGTCTTTAAAATGATTTTTTGTGTGAATAAAAAAAATAAGATGAGAACAAAATTATAGTATATAAGATACTTAAAAACTTAAAACTATGTTAAAGGATGATGTGTCTCGCTATGGAACACTTATTGTGCTAACTAAAAGACTACACTTGTCAAGAACATTGTGCCTACAATTCTCGAGTAAAACAAGGACGAAGAGAGGTTCTTTTACATAATGTACATTGATAAAAATATATTGAGTTCTTCTTGAAAATTAATATTTGAAGTTAACTATTAAATTATAAATTTGTAAATAGTTTGATTTGTATGAATGATTTAATTGTAAGTTGACCTTTTATTTTAGTCAAGGGAATGACCATATATATATATATTATGTTATTTTTTTGAAAAAAAAAGTTTGGATCTTCGGTAAACCAAAATTCTGAGACCCTTACACTGAATCGAAAAATCAAATTTTTGAAAAAATAGCACCGATACCAAATTGAAACCGAAGAATCGAATTAGTTCGGTTCGATTTTTCGGTACATATGTTCACCCCTATTAGATAGTAAATAATATTTAATAGAAAGAATACAATAAAAAAAAAGGGGGGTAAATTTTCTTTTGATTTTTCAAACTAAACGAGTAGTATTAGATAATTATTTTTAATATAATGAACAAATAAAAATAGACAAAAAAAATATGTCATATAAATTAAGATAGATGAAATTGATGGATAAAGTATATATTTTCACAAAGGAAATTACTTCTTGACCACTGTTGTGCGTAAACAGAGCCCAAGAAGAAAAAAAAGAAAAGAAAATTGTGGTGTAAGCAGATCACACACTTCCCATCCACAAATCCAAATTTGTGAATTATCCATTTCACATCCCCATCTTCTTTATCCCCTTATTAACCAAAAACCCCTCAAACTTCATATTAACCCCTTTTCAAATCTCAACAAAATCATCACAAAAAAAAATGATTATAAATCTTTCTCCTTCTTCTTGTTCACTCTCCCTCTCAAGATTCATTAATTCCAAATCACATATTTCAAGATTGACTAAAACTCACTTTTCAAAATCTTTATCTTCCTCTTCCTCTTCAACTTTTCATTCCAAGAATCAGTTTTTACATGAAAAGAACAGATACCCACTTGGTAGAAGGAGAGATTTCAGGAGTTGGGTAATTCCTGGATTTGATTTTGGTAGTAATTTTGAGAGTACACAGTCAGTTTTGGAAGCAGTTGGTGTTTTAACAGCTATTATTGTAGTTCATGAAAGTGGTCATTTTCTTGCTGCTTATCTTCAGGGTATTCATGTAAGTAAATTCGCTGTTGGGTTTGGTCCAATTTTAGCTAAGTTTAATGCTAAAAATGTAGAGTACTCACTTAGAGCATTTCCTCTTGGTGGGTTTGTGGGTTTTCCTGATAATGATCCTGATAGTGATATTCCTCCTGATGACAAGAATTTGCTTAAAAATAGGCCTATTTTTGATAGGGTTATTGTTATTTCAGCTGGGGTAATAGCTAATATAATCTTTGCTTATGTGATAATATTTACTCAAGTGTTGTTAGTTGGATTGCCTGTTCAAGAATCCTTCCCTGGGGTTCTTGTGCCTGATGTTAGGCCTTTTTCAGCTGCATCTAGAGATGGATTGCTTCCTGGTGATGTAATTTTAGGTGTTAATGGAATTGATTTAGGGAAAAATGGGCCTAGTTTGGTTACTGAGGTTGTTGATGTCATCAAGAAAAGTCCGAAGAGAAATGTGTTACTGAAAATAGGGAGAGGAGGAGGGAGTGTTGATGTTAGAGTTACACCTGATGAGAATTCGGATGGTACGGGTAGGATTGGAGTTCAACTGTCACCGAATTTCAAGATTTCAAAAGTTCAGCCGAAGAATATACTTGAGGCATTTAGCTTCACAGGGAGAGAGTTTTGGGGTCTTACATACAATGTGTTGGACAGCTTGAAACAGACGTTTATGAACTTCTCACAAACGGCTAGTAAGGTATCAGGTCCTGTTGCCATCATAGCTGTTGGTGCAGAAGTTGCGAAATCAAACGTTGATGGTCTTTATCAATTTGCTGCTGTCCTGAATATCAACCTTGCTGTGATAAATCTCCTTCCTTTGCCGGCTTTGGATGGGGGTACTTTGGCGTTGATTCTTGTAGAAGCAGCTAGAGGTGGAAAAAAACTTCCTTTAGAAGTAGAGCAAGGGATAATGTCATCTGGAATCATGTTTGTTATAATTGTTGGACTGTTCCTTCTTGTCCGTGATACTTTGAACCTTGATTTTATCAGGGATTTATTATAAACAGTTGTCTATATGTTCATAATTCGGAAGAATTGATTAGAGAATTTTACGGACAACTATTAAGAACAGTAAGCAGCTACTGGTTCAAGGAGATTATTCACCCATGATCATTGAACATATAGGTCTTCATTCCAAGGCACACTTTGCAAGGTACTGGCTTCTCCTTGATTTCAATTTATTTCACATACATGGATATTCCTGAATACCGCCACATTGTCTTCAGTTGTATTGGTACCACTGGCTCAAAAGAGAAATCCCTTGCTCGTTTCACAGCTATACATGTATATGGAAATTTATACAAGTACAATGCTTTACTTTCATATTCTTACTGTTGCCGTAGAAGCTGAGGAAACGTGAGAAGGAACTGTTCTAAAACTTGGCAAATTAGCGATAACATTTGGTTATACGTTTCCTTTTGTCTAAAGAACGTATTTTAACACGAAGTTGAACTTGGCTTCTCCTGTTTCTCTTTCCTTGAATTGTGTAGTACTGCATTGTGTTTATGTCTAAAATTTCATAGAAGATACAGATTTGGGTTCTTCTTGTGCTCTTGGTCTGGTTCATTATGTAAGCAGGTCCATTTTGCGAAAAAATGTTGTATTTTCTTGTAGTCTGTGTATTCTTTATTGTACTTTCTACACTCTGATGATGCATGACGAGTCTTTTTCTCCGTTAATGGTCAAGTAAGATTGTTGTTAGCTGGAATCAAGGTTGTTACAGCAGTTCAGCCATGTTCATTTCATAGTTCGGAAACAACTAAGGAGTAGTATACAGGGGCTCACAACCAAGGGATGCACATATAAGTTGCCACCATGAACTAACGATGGGAAGGATTGAGTATAGAGTTTATTTTTAAATTTCCACGTTAGTTGGCAAGAATTATTTCTGCTTACGATGCTGTTAATTCGGAAACATATGTTAGGACAGGTCTTATACTAAGAGGGGGTTGTTTGGGTCTGGCATCCATCATAAAGGTAGTACGCCAAGCAGCTTCAGATGCTGTTGTGCTTGTGTACAAAACTAGCGCACAATAACTGCGTAAATCTTTGCTCTATAGAGCTTTATGCTTTATTGCAATTTAAATGATATAATTTAACTTATTATATGTAGGAGTATGATTTTCCGTATAGAATTCTGCATAACTAATAGCTTCACAATATATATATATATATATATAGGAAATCTCTATGTTTTTTTATATGCGACAGCATATTAAGTAAAATATAAGAATAAATGTTTAAATCATATCATTATTTTATTTTCAAATTTCATATTTCTACTTTCTACGCATATTATATTTGGGTTTGAAATTTTGTGTCCCTTGATTGTCATTTTCTTCGCCAATCGCTTGTAGTTTTTTTCTAGGTCCACCAAGGATAGGACAAATGAGAAGAATTATCTATTATTTTTCTTTCCAAGATTTGAACTTGAAACCTTATGATTCTTTATCACTTCATTGAGCACTAGGCTAGACCCAACCCGAGGTGTGTTTAGACCCAACCCGAGGTGTGTTTTTCTTCCCTTATAGTTGATGTGAGTGAGATTTGGTATCACATGAAGATAGAGGCCAAAAGTTTGTATAAAGAGATATGAGCCACATTTATTTGCACTTAATAGAGATCTGAATTTGAATGGTTCATACATTATACTATTAAGTGCATTTGTTTTCATTTAGATTTGAGTACTTAATAGGTCTAAATCATTAAGATCTTCAAAAATACTCCCTCTGTCCCTAATTACGTGTCTACTTTTTCTTTTTTATTTGTCCCTAATAGTTGTCCCTAATGATATTATGTCTCTATTTTTTAGATCTAAAAAATAGAGTCTTAAGATCATTAAGAGGTACTCCCTTTGTCCCTAATTACTTGTCCACTTTTCCTTTTTTATTTGTCCCTAATTAGTTGTTTATTTTGACAAATCAAGAAAGAACAATTTTTTTTTTAACCTATTATACCCTCAATTATTACTTTGGAAAAGGTAGAACTTCTTGAAGATTTAAAGTTTTTTAATTCATTCACTTCATAATTAGGGGTAATATGGTAAACACACTATGTCAATCATTGTTTTCTTAATAGGTGTGTCAATTCAAAAGTGGACAAGTAATTAGGGACATAGGGAGTATTCTTTGTGGATAATTTCACCATCATTTTATCCATAATCATCGGTCACCACCACTACTACCCTTGTCATCATAATCACAATCACCATAATTGTCAACCACCATTATCATCGTCTATCACTAACCATTTGTTTTATCATAACCACCATTGTTGCTAGCCACTACTGTACTTTGCTATCACACTTACCTCTAAGTCTGGCAATGGAATCGGGAGGTTCCGTTACCGGTTAGTAGCGGGTCCGGGAGGAGTAACGGGACGAAAACTGGGATTTACCGGTTAGCCCCGGTCCGATTAATCCCGGTTTCGGTCTAGTTTTTTTAAAATTGCAATTAACCGTTGTAGAAGGTGTTGGCCGACGTCTTTTGGGCCCCACAACAACTCTTTCACCCCCCCACAACTCCCCAAAACACTCCCCTACCCCCCAAACTTTTTTTAACACCCCAACTTTCTAAAAACTACATTTTCATCATTTTTTTAAACTATAAATACCCCAAATCCTTCATTTTTTTCACTCACAAAAATATTATCTTCTACTCTCTCAACAATTCTCAAAAGTCTCACTCTTTAATTTCTCATTAACATTAAAATTACGAATTTGGTCTTTGGAAATTGAAGATTCAAAATTCAAAATTCAACTTTCAATTTTCAGCATACACGTCTACTTTTTTAAGTAGACGTTTGGTACATTCGTTCCAACTCACTTTTCATTTAGTTATTTATTTGTTTGCATTTAATTATTTATTTTCTGACTAATTAGTCTCTAGTCTCTACTTATTTAGTTATTTATTTGTTTAAAACTTTGCATTACATTTTTGTATTATATATAATTTAATCACTTTTTATATTTGAATATGGATTTCGGTAAAAGCATTATTGAAAAGGGTAAAACAACCATAGTTAATTCGTTCACTAATTTATCTACCTCAAAATCCAAGAAAAATAAAAAAATCGGTAGTACTTCTAAATCTAAAACTAACAAAACTTCTCAATTAAGAATAAATACGAATGATTATACGGATGTTAATGAAACTGTTTTTAATATTGATAGTAATAGTGGATTAGATCCTTATCATGAACAATTACAAAGAAGGTTTAGTAATTTTGATGAGGAATTACCTGAAGATGATGAACATGATGATTTTAATGATTATATTGATAGTTTTGATAATAATGTTGATGATGATGAAATTGAGCCAGTTACGGCTACTACTCCCACTCCAAGTCCCTCTTCCCCAGCTCCCGCTCCCTTTCGTTGTCTTGCTCCCATTCCCCCCGTGCATCCTAGGCCTAAGGTAGAACGCACTAAAAAATCAGTTGTGTGGCAATTTATGACTCAGAATGAAGATAAAACACAAGCTATTTATAATAAATGTAAACATAGAATGAATCATAAAATTGTAGGAAAACAAGGTGGGACGGGACATTTGAGTAATCATTTAATGTCATGTTGTAAAAATGAATTTTTGCATGCTAAAGCTGTAGCCGAAGCTAAAAAGAATGATATCACCCTTCCTGAAACTGTAGAAGTAGAGGGCTCTAATATGGTCCAAACACAATTAAATCCTTTTAATGTTTCTGACTCTAGTATACAACAGTCATATAGTAGAGAAAACAATCTTGAAGAATTAGCTAAAATGATTGTTGTTATAGGTTTGTCATTTAGTTTTGCTGAAAATCTCGATTTTATTCATTATATTCAAATTGTGTATAATCCATATTTTAAAGGTTTTACTATAAATACAATTAAAAATGCTATCTTTGATTATCAAGCTTAACATTTTCAATATCTTCGTTGTTTATTTCATTACAATAATTGTAAAATAGTTATTACTTCTGATATGGGCCGTAGTGTAAATGGTAATGATTATTTTACTATTACTGCACATTGGATTGATGAAAATTGGACTTTGCAAAAAATAATTTTAGGTTATAAATATTGTGAAATGCATAAAATCGGTAGTTATAGCTCAAACAATTATAGATGTTTTACAAAACTATGGAATTCGTGATGAAATAAGTAAGGTCACCTTAAATAATGCTTTTAATAATAGATCTGTTGTTGAAATACTAAAACCGTCTCTTTGCCTATTTATATTGATGGTTTTCATATTAGGTGTACTGCACACATATATAATTTGATTGTTAGAGATGGTATAGCAATGTATAATGATAGTTGCATAAAAGTTGAAACTGCATGTCATTTTATTTTTAAATGTCAAGTTAAGTCTAGACGTAGAGATTTTGAAAATCGTTGTCGTGAATTTAATCTTCCACCTAGAAAAATTCCAAAATCAGTGTGTAAGCCTCCTTTATTATTATGAATATCTATGTCCTCCATTAGTAGTCATTGCCACCTCCACTACCACCCAACAAACTCTGTCATCACAACTAGCATCGTCGTCAACTAGCATAATACATTCTACGGTCATCACTATAACCATTGCCATCTCCATCACTACTAATATTAGCCACTATCATCACTGTGGTCAATTTCTACTATCAATCACTTCATCATCCTAACTAGCACCGCCACCAACTACGATAAATACATCATCAACTACCACACATTCTTCAGCCATGCACCACCATCAACTACTAACATCAATCAACTTCATCATTACAACCATCAACATTATTATTGATCACCACAAGACCAACCACTTACACTATCACAACTATCATCATCATTACTAGTCACTAACAACTATTACCATCACCACCACAACTATAAACTATCTCCATCATCACTAGTAAGCATAAGTGTTTAGTTTTTTTTTTATCAAACATTGATAATGATTTAATGCTAATAATTTTTTTATTATATTTATTCAGATGTTGAAAAAATAATAAACTTCCTTCTTCAGCTCGTTGATAGACATGGTACAATTGATATCGAATTATCATATTGTAATTAGATTTTTTGATACCACAATTTTAGTATAAAAACATTAGCATTATAATTATTTCTTAAGTTACTCTTGCATTTCTACAAACCTTTTTTAAGAAATAACTCAATTTGGCGAGTGTCATAACCTTTGGATCCTTAACAGGTCATTTAGTTGGAACATGTCATCTCAGGATTAATTATTCTAGGATAATTTATCCCACCATATATATCCGATAACTTATTCCATCACTATGGTATAAATGGTGGGATAAGTTATACCAAACTTGACAATCAAATAAGACACCAAAATTTTATCCTTGGATTTTATTTTTTTTTGGAACTCTTTATTTGAGAATTTTCACATATAGCCACTCAAAAATAACTTAATTATGCTACATAGCTATAGTTTGCTAATTATGATTCGTAGCTACATGTTAGAGGGAGGAGAGAGGTGAGCGAGAGAAGACAGAGAATGGAGAGGGGTGAATTTTATATATATT
>JAKRZT010032638.1:0-15160 GCA_029582215.1 Solanum sparsipilum
GCCCCCCCCCCCCCCCTCCCCCCAAAAAAAAATTAAAACTTTTTGAAGTTATTTTTCTAATTTTTTACCATCCCACTATCCCAACTCCCACCCCACGACCCCACCCCTACCCCAAAAAGTGTAAAACAATTTAATTTTTTTTATCACTCCACCCCCTCCCAAGAAAAGTAATTTGTTTTTAGAAAAAAAATCATTTTTTTCCTTATCACACCCACTTCCCTACCCTGACCATCTTACCCTCTAAAAAATATATTAATGCCATATTCTTATTTTTATTATTCTTCATTTTATGAAAGAACCTCTTTTATCCATTTTATCATAAAACTATCACTTTTAAATGAATAATATAAGTTTTATTCATTCTTTTTCTCATTTTAAATTGATTGGATATCCAATCTATTTAAAATGAGTTAATTTGAATAAGTAGCCATATAAATTATCCATTATGTCACCCGATGGATGTATGCCTATTTAGATAGTTATGACTTATGACAAAGATAAAATGGACAATTCTCTTCATCACCAATTTAGATAGAGACTGATCACGAGGGTGAATAAGAGGTATTACTTGAATCACCTTTGTTTTTATTTATATTGCTACTTAGGTTGTGTTTGGTATTAATAAAAATATTTTCAACGGAAAATTATATTTGGAACATAAGTGTATTTTTTACTTCTTCTTTTTTTGTGTGTTTGATAAATTATTTTTGTGTGGGAGTTGAGGCCTTGAGGGTATTTGATGGGTGGAAAGAAGACAATAAACTTGAAATGTCACTTATAAAACTCTTTTCTTTTAAAAAGAAAAATATTTTTCTTATTTTTAGGAAACTTTTTCTCTTAAAGAAAATATTTTAAAAAATATTTTGGCCAATCAAATATAAAATAAAAATTTGAAAACAACTGTGCCAACCACACCCTTAGTGTAAACTTAGTATAACTTTATTTATTTATTAAAAGTAATTGGATGAATTTAAGGTATTTATTAAAAAATTCAAGGTGTTTAGCAATAAGTAAAAGTGCTTTTGAATAGCAATAGCAATAGTTTTTTTGTTGTTGGGAAAAAGTTAAAAATTTTGGTTCTTGAAAAAAAAAGCCAGAAGCAATTTTTTTTCTAAAACAAAACTATCCTTATCATAAATACATATTTATCAATATATTCTTCATTAATTTATTGAATTTTTATCATAAAACATTATTTTCTTTTAGTATAAAAATAGAAGAATAGATCATTTCCTTTTAATTTTGAATACAAGTATCCATGCATCACCTATAAGATTATTATTTGTTTATCTTTTATTTATTTTTTTGTTAATAAAGAATAATGTCATTAATTACGAATATGCTTTATATATAATGTGCATTTATACGTAGAAAAAAAGGTTAGATTAACACTATATTTTTCATTAAATTTTAAATATTTGAAAATTTATAGGAAAAAAATGTTAAATTGTATTCTTCTCATGTCGTATAACCAAGAAAGTATTATATTTTGATCAAAGCTGACCTGATTTAAATTTTGAGAAACGAAACTGGGGTATTCATTGGAACCTTTACAATGCAATTTTCACTATCATATTTTTGTGTACAGTTAACATCTAAATAAAGGTCCTACGAATGACAATTGTGGAATAATTTTTAATTTATATTGTTTGATGTTTTGTACTCCCTCCGTTCAACAATAGTTGTTCATTATATTATTTTAGGATAATAATACTTGTCCAATTTATGAAATCAATAGATAATTTTACTGATTCCTAACTTACCCTTATCATTAATTATAATCATTTTCCTATTGTATTTTTCAATACATTGTATTTATTATATTCAAAGGTGATATAAAAAAAATTACTATTTTATTTATAGTTTAAGAAGTGTTCAAAGTCAATAGTCGACAACTATTGTTGAATATAGGGAGTAGTATATTTAAATTATCATGTTAATCTTATGCTAATATCTAATATTTCATTTAAATTATTTATGTGTTATATTGATTGAAAAATTTAATATATATCTTCTATTTTAATTTAATAAATATACAAACTTAACTAAAATCTTACATCATAAATATTTAAAATAATTTTAATAGAACATATCCATTGCTTTGTAATTTAATACTCAAAAATATATTTTTAAGAAGATTTGTCAAACATAATCACCTTAACTAAGATAAATACTTTTCAAATGGATTAACCAAACATAAACTATTTTCCTCTAGAGGTAGTAGTTTTTGAAAAGTATTTTTCCAAAAAACATTTTTCAAAATAAGTTATTTTTGACCGCTTGACCAAACAAACACTGAAGTTGATTTTTCTTTCTTTCGTAGAGAAATTCTTGTCATGTCCAAAAAATTGTCCATACTATTACACATCAATTCATTGTCAATGTCGCACCATAAATATTTTTATCTTTTAGGTGACCTGATTTTGTAAAACGATCCGTATTATATAAGTTTAACTACATAATACATGCAATAAGAACACAAAGAAACCTAAAACCAGAAAGTTAACTTTCACATTAATTTCATGACCAAATAAAACCAAAATGTTTGTGTATTTTCCTTGGCTAGCTAGACAACATACAAGTGATTGGATTATGGACAGCCCTACTTGTATTTCAAAGAGCACAAAAGTTAACTAAAACCTAAAACCACAACATTCAAAGACCATAAAAGTTGAAGGAAAAAAATTCACCATAGGGGGTTGTAAACCAACACTGAAGCTGACTGAGAATTAGTTGAAATCTTGAACAGGCTTTTGGAATATCACAATAATAACTTAAGCTGGGTAAGAGCTAAACGATAAACTAAATAAAGCACGAGATAGAAAAAGGTTAACCAACAATGCATGTACAACTTCGCGCTGTGAGAATGTTACAACATTCAACAAAATGAACATCAATAGAATATCAATTTTTGTTTTGATCCATCTGTTTTGTAAGTAGAACATAACAATACCGGGATATAGAAAGAAATATGTGCTTAGAGACCTAACATGGACAAAACTTAAATTGTTGAATCTGATATGATACCCCCAACCCCACCATAGCCTGTTTTTTCTGTATTTGAACCTCACTGTTCAAAACTTGTATGCATCTTTCAAAGGTATGAACATTTCTGTTTTTTTTTTTTTTGAAAATTTAAAGAATTTCATAATAAACCTGCTTCAAAGAGGTTTCTCCTTCTCAGGGTCTCGTCTACCAGTTTGAACGTCTTCTTTACAAGCTTCTGATCAAGGGCTGTGGTTCTATAGATCTTAAACACACGGTCCACACGATCTGGTGCAGTGCATTGGAAATATGACTCCTCAAATTTTTTCTTTACAAACCTAAAGAGTACATCATCAAAATACAGAAATAGACCATTTAGCACGTGAATAAACAAGAATGTCGAAGGAAAGACTATGAGCTCTGGCCACGTCCTCAAGATCCAAAATATTGGTTCATAATGATAAACCCAAAAAGCAGAAAATAGACCAATCTAGTAGAATTAAAAACACATAGATAAATTAACTATGCTATCCCATCTAAAGTGCAAGTCAATCGTAATAGCTATAGACTGCTAGAAGTCCTACAGAGAAGTTACGTGAATTAATTGTGAGTAGCTTGAGAAAATTAATTTTCTCCCTAGTTATGTGATTAAAAGCAAATCAGGAAAATTCTAGTATTTCTTGAAGAGCCCAAGAAATACATCTGTGGGATCAATATGTTCTCATTTATAAAAGTACTGCACATGAAAAAAGCTTACTCATAAGCATGCTCAATCTCTTGTTTTCCTGTTGAAACTGACTGGTAATCTTTAAACCACTCACAAGTGTTGAGGGGCACCTACAACCACGGGATATTATTCTTAGATGAGAAAGAACAGTTCCACAGACAGACCCCGCTACTAAATAAAATGTACTTACTTTCAGAACCTTCTGCTCAAATATATCAAATTTGTTGAGAAACAGCATGAAGGAAGTTTTCTGCACAAAGAATAAAGTGTCAACTTCCTAACTGGTCTGATTTATTTGCTTTTTTAAAAAACCCCAAAAGAAGTGATGCAAATGTATATAACAAAAAAGATCCATGAGTACAAGCTGATACAAGTGGATATTGTATAATTCAAGATCCCGAACCAAGCATTGTCCTCTAGCAGACACAAAAAACTGACCTCAAAACATGGTTGCTTTAAGACCCACTCAAAGAGTTCCTTGGTCTCCATCATTCGGTTCTTTCTTTCATCCTCAAATAGAGTTTGATCATACCTGAAGTGAGAAATAGAACAATCATAAATATGCAGTTGCATCATTTCCTACTCACAAATTTCAAATCCTTTTGACCTAGATTAATTAATGATTTATTTCCTTTCTCATTCTGGAAAGCTACATGATCCACATACTGCTACTTATGATCAAGTCCAGATTTGGGTCGACTTAAAAGTAAATGATGTTAGAAATTTCAGAAAGTTAGGAACAGAAATCTTACTCACTAATAGCGGCACAAAATATAACTGCTGTTACACCTTCAAATAGATGAATCCACTTTCTTCTCTCATTTCTCTGACCTCCAACATCAAAAAGCCTATACACTTCTCCACTTTTTTTGTTCTCTCCAACTGGACTGAAGATATTTTGGTAGTTATAAAGCTATCCATCGTAAGTAGAAAGAATACAATGTACATTGTAAGAAAACAAAAATACAAAGTCATAAACAATTGCATCGTTCGAGGACCACAAGAACTGGATCATAATCAAGAAATGAAAGGACATATAAATGTACCTACTTTGACAGGCACAAGTAGGCACTTAGGCAACAGATGAGGGATAAACAGGAACTGCACATCAACTAGTTTAATAATATTTCAACAGCATGACTATGACTTTACACAGAGAAAAGCATATCACGTAGTTCATTGAATGCTACAAGAAGAAAGACGTGTATATAAGCCTGCACTTCAAGGCAGATAGGGCCTGCCTAAAAAAGAGATAGTAGGATGGATTTCAACCAACATATGTTTTGTTCCGACAGAACAAAGAAAACTAAGTAGTGGTTCAGATAGCTCTTTCACTTTGCTTGCAAATCCAGTAAAAGGTAGTAGTTTTTAGGCTCTAGATTAAACCAACACTTCTTTAAGAGATCAAAATGTAAAAAACCACTAAAAGTGAGGTTTTAGGAAATGGACGGTTCAAGGATGCGTGAAAATTCACCTGAACTGTATTTCAACGACACCTGTCGTTCGAATCCGGGCAAAAAGAACATCCTCCTACAAGATAACAAGAAAAATGAATACTATATTAAGATCTCCAATAAAGTAAATAAAACCAGCTGTAATGCATATATGGTATCAGTGTTAAAGACATCATTAAATAAACAAAGTTTTTTCCCTCTAACATCTTACAATTTTAAATGAGGTAGTCTATAGACTATTTAACATGAATGGAACAGACAAGATTCCTTCATCAAAGAATTTTGTTGTGCTTGGCTAGGAAAAGTATCTAACCAGCACTTAAAGGAGAGTATAAGAGTACAATAAATAGATAAAATAAAAGTAATCCATCTTTAGATAAGAAAATTTATACAATTCACCAGATGCAATTCAAGATACTATGCATGAAGAAAGAAATTATAGCAATTGAGAGTAACTGAACAGCAACTATAAGAACTTGATAGATGAACCACATTTTCCTTTACCAGCAATAGACAAGCAACACTTGCACTTCTTACACTTACACTTCCTATATAAAGAACGCCACTAATGTAATAGAAAATTATATACAGGCATATACGGTAAGCAAGGGCAAGCGTACTGTAATACCAAGTATCTTGGGTGTTAAACAGCATATTTAACTATAATTGTTATTTTTCTTCAAAAAGATGGTGCAGCAAAAAGGTTGTAAGTATTGATTAAAAATGTCTCTCAATGATTTTGTGAAGCATATAAGGGCTTTAAATAACCAACTTAAAACACAAAATCTGCATAATTTAAAATTCAAAAGACCTAATACTGTATCTCAACTAAACAAAACCTAATAGAAATTTAAAATTCAAATCATCCTAAACCTAAGCAACTTATTAGACTAAAATATACTGCCTTAACTAAAAGTAAATTTCAACAATAGCAAGCTGCAGTTTGAATTTTGAAATATTTACCAACACTAGGGTTGTCAAATGGGTGGGCTAAAATGAGATAAGAAAGACAATTGGTTTGGTCCAGCCTGTCAAAGTTATACATGTCAAGACTACCATTCTTTCCAGTTTACATCGACAGTTTGACATCCCTAAGACCAAAACTCAAACATAAAATACTTCCACTAATGCATCTGAGCCAAAACTGATATGTACAATTGTGAATTCAACATCATGTTGAGGATAGTTTTATGATAAGAGTTGGAGAACAGATGGTTATGATTTCTTTGCAAATTCAATATGAAAATAAGAATAGATTTTATTATAGCAATGAAAGCACAACTCTTAAACGGGAAATACCTCATTGATATTTCTTACCTTTGTTGGAATATAATGTATATCAGAAAATCTCTCCAAGTTTTCCATGAAATAATGGGCACAATCTGGAACCTGAAGCTCATTACCACGTAACAGAGTTTCCTACAAGAAAGAAAGAACTCACTCAGAGTAAAGAAAAGCTAATCTTTACTCAATAAAAGATTAAGGGTGTGTTTGTTACGGAGGGAGACATGTTTTCCAATTTTCCAATTTTCCAATGTTCGATTGGTCAAAAAATTTCGAGAACATTTTCTATAGGAAAACAAGTTCTTTAAAAATGAGGAAAATGACTTCCCTAGTGAAAGTAGGAAAAACAAGTTCCACAAGTGGCATTCCACATTAATTGTGTCTCCACCCTCCAACACACCTCATCTTCACACCCTTACCCCCATAGCCCCTATCCCCACCACTCCACACCCCTAGCCTACCTCCCATAGTATTTGTCTAGAATATACATAAATGCTTTTTTTTTTATAAACTAGATTCATAAATGCTTTTAGGATAAGATTTTTTTCTTACATATTGAACACAAGAAAACAAGTAAGAAACCCACTTATTTTCCTAGAAAATATTTTCTATTTTAAATATTTTCCTTCATTCTGAACACACCCTAAGGGTTCATATATTTCGGATCTTATACCTGATTCAATCATCTGTTTTATTAATCAGAATCTCTGATCAGCTATTGTATGAATAATCACATACTAAAGTGATTTGCTTCAATGAGATTAAAAATTAGAACTATGGAAAAGCAATCTAAAGAAAGAGGCTTTGGGACAAGTTAAAGTAAGACGGTCTATATGCATTGCCAGTTTAGCACACACAAGAAAAATGAAGGTAAAGTGATGGATTGTGGTGCTAAATATGAATAGTTCAGATATCTAAGCTCAGTCTTTCAGGAGAATGAATGCCACGATAGACAAAGATGTAGCATATAGAGTTAGAAGAGATGACTGATGTGGAGTATTATGAGATCGTTATGCAATGGGAAGATATCAAATATAGTGAAAAGCAAAGACGGGCAGCATGGGAGTGAATGATGGGCCTTTACAGCCCAAAAATATTCCCAAGATGAGTGTCTTAAAAATGTGACAGTTAAGATGAATTTGCAGTCATATAAGTCTAGACAAAATTAGGATGAGCACCTCTGACAAAAGGTGCAAGTAAC
The DNA here is from genome assembly GCA_029582215.1 of Solanum sparsipilum. Lineage (NCBI taxonomy): Eukaryota > Viridiplantae > Streptophyta > Magnoliopsida > Solanales > Solanaceae > Solanum > Solanum sparsipilum. Next base: position 7,652 of record JAKRZT010032638.1, read on the forward strand.
ATACATATTTTTATGACGGTGATAACTGACCAGCTCGCACACACCTCAACTATCCCACTAGGTACCTGTTATCTCCCACTAGCTCAAGTATCATCCACTAAGCCCTATAGGAAAAAAGTGCAAGCAACATAGATACACAATAAAATGAGAGAAGGTTCAGATTATCAAGACATGTCCATCCAAATGCACCAGTCTGAAGGTACGACACTTTAGTGAATGAAGGTGCTAAAATGGAACAAGGGAATCCTAAAATCACATGGAGACAAGTTTCCTGAAAAGATCTGTGATATCTAGGAATAAATATGAACTTAGTTAAGACTAACAAAATGGAAAATGATCCATATAGAAAATTCAACTAGTTAGGAATGCGGTCTAGTAGTTTCTGGCTCTTCACATTAGATCGATTAGGAATAAGAGTAAGATTTTAAAGTCTCTAGTTTTGCAGAACTCCTGATTTTTCCTTAAAGACAAACCAACAAATGGCATTAGAAGGAGACGTGAAATTCTCCGAAGAGAGAAGAATATATACTGAACCATGCCGAGAAATCCCAACTTTGGGGTTTTTAAAATACTAGTTACGGATTGAGGCATTGTTGATTGATTGATTTCAATGAATTGATCATTTCAATTATCATTTATTTATATAAGTAAAAAACAATATTTTTGTGAAGTTTATACAAATCAACGAGCCCAAAGAAAGTACTTGAAACTGAAATAAATAATCAAAGTGCTTAACCCAAAGCAAAATTACTCGAATAGCAGGATCTTTCCAAAGAGCTTCAATATCCTGCACCAGATCCTTAGTCAGGCAAGGATAATCCAACCTGCCTCCAATTTCTGAAAGCTTCTCGCCGATCTCCTGGAGCCAAAGAAATACGTGTTTATGTTTATGCAGTTAAGTAAGACAAGCAATCTCATTCCTTCACTTTCATGGGTTTCCCTTGGCCAAATGACTTCAAGATGACAGCCCAAATATTTGGTAATTGCATAAGAACGAATAACACAAACCTTATTTTCAGCTGATAGAAGATACTTTGAGGCCTCTAATTCATTTTGAGCTAATTCCTTTGATCCATCATGTAATATCTGTTATGGAACCAAGCACCCACCATGTAAGAATGTCAGTATCCATGACACATGGTAATTGACACTCATTATCAATCATGTGTATGATATTTCTATATATGCATGTCTCTCTAACAAGCAGCACCTATTTTGCAAAAAAGGAAATAACCAACACACCCTTTCAAGTATTCCGTACTTTTATTGTCTGATAAACATTGGCATGAATCACAGGGATGTAGTTCTTTAGCTCTGCTTCATCAAAGCCAGTTTGGAACAAGAGTTTTATCTGCATGGCAGAAATAATAGAGCACACTGGAGTTAAGAGAAACACATTTTGCAGAACATATGATAAAAGTAAATAAAAATTTGCTCTCTAACAACTTAAACTTTAAGATGAAATGATACATTTAACACGTTATCATAGCAGGCAAAAGTCTTGGGTTCGAGCAGGGACGGAGCTAGGGGTGGAACCCCCTTTGCCGTATATACAGGTAAAATTTAATTTTTATGTGTGTATATATTCCATAATAAATCCATTTGACACAGCCAAGAAGTTTATCTCTGTGGTCGAGGGGGTTCAAAATTTTCCCAAGGTCACTAGTTAAAGTCTCGCTCACTGCAGTATTTTCCCCTATTTTACCTTTCGCATTCCCAACAACTTCCAGCTATACTTGTATCATTTAAAATATTGATGTTGTTGAGTACTTTTCAAAAAAAGAAAATTGGTTGTTGAGTACTAAATATGTATTATTATATTAGTAATTCAATCTTTACACATTTTTATAGAATCTTTACAATTTCAAAGATAATACATGATTGAAGGGGCACAAATCCGGTGAAAAAGAGAGTTTAAAATAAAGTACAACACTACAAAATGAAAGGAAAAAAAGACAATTTTTAAAAAGGGCTTGACGGAGCAAAGGCAAAAGCAAGAAGAAATGTTAAATGGGGCATGACAAGACATATTAAAATTTAGTGGGTTAAGGTAAGTCTTGCCCTTTGCCGCTTGCTGCGTTTATATTTTTGTAATTTTCGCATGTTTACTTCTTCATATTCTAAACCCCCTTGGTGAAAATCCTGCCTCCGCCACTGGATTCGAGTCTCACCACTACCCATTATCAGAAAAAAAAGTTCACGCAATTGGCCCATCAAAAAGAATCAAGCTCGGCAGTTCAATCTATAATTTATCATTCACGGACATTGATAAGATCCATCCGGCACATGTGGTAACACGTTGAAGACACAATTAAGTAATAAAGATGTGTGGCAACTAAACCTTTTAGATAAGATGGTCACACACTTCAACACATTAACATATACATTTTGGGAGTAATGAAATCTTAATAGATATTTTATAAGATCTCTTGCCTGTTTAAAAATCGTAGACTTCCCCGAATCTCCGGCACCTTGAAACAACAGAAAAATCAGCATTCAGCAAGCACAGTCAAACAGGACATTAACCAGCAAACACACAGCAGTAAGTTTAAAATATGGCAAAAGAATACTATAAGATAAGGAAGAATAAAGAATTCGACAAATAAGTCAATCCAGAGGTGGAAGTTCCTCTATGCTACAACAATATTCCAAAGAAATTCTTTTCACTATGCTTCCTCCACCAGCATCTTATGAAGCAGAAGCTTCGAGGAAAAGCAAAGTTCAAAACCAATTGCCTCCTCAAATATAACAAGGCTGAATGTAGAAATAGAATATGCCTATAGCCTGTAGGCAGCATAAATCACTACATGGGTATGGTGGCCATAAAAGGGAAAGGCAAAGCAAAGACAAAGTAAGAAATAACTAGATCATATGATAATTGAAGACTATATTTTTTTCCTTATTTACCAAGTAGAAGAAGTTTCTGAATATGCTTGTCTGCCTTTGTTTCTTGTTCAATCCGTCTTTCTATCTCTGCAGTCTGAAGACACATGATCTAGTCAGGACACTGGGGGTTATGTAAGAAATATTTCTCGCTCTCCTAGCTTTATAGACAGCACTATGGACTATACCAAAATTCCAAATCTATTTCATATAACTCATACCTGGGTATTTTCCTCATCATCGGCTTGACTGTAGTGTTTGTTTCTGCTGCACAACGAGCCCATGTTTTCGAAAACCACCGACAGCATAGGCCTGCGTGATAGTCAAACTAGGGATCTCAAATCTGTTGTTACAGCTCCTTTATGATGTCCATGTATGCCTAATTTTCAAAGAGACAACAATTAACAGAATAAAAATAAGCCAATAAGGTACTTATGCACAAAAGACTATACTGCAACTGCAGTTCAATTGCATCCACATAATAATCAAAGTACGTCTCCCTTGTCCCATGTTTGCATCTCAATCCAATAAAAGTTCAAGATACCCTTCTCCAACCCCCAGAGTTAACTAAGGCAATTATACACAAATGTATGAATGAAAATGCCACACGATCACTTGGGAACTAAGTTCAGGATTTCATTGTTGCAAGGAAACTCAGAAAGAGAAGAAACAAAAGGCAGTTGAATCCTCATTATTAATCAACTAAGCCTCAATGGCAAATTAATTAGGGTCAGCTACACGAATCATTTATTTTCTTTCAAACCTTTTTTGAAAATGATTTTCTTGAATCAAGCGTCTATCTGAAACAACTTCTCTACCCTGCAAAAGTAGAAGTAAGGTTTGCGTACATCTACCCTTGTCAGACCCCACTTGCAGGAATATATATTTAGGGTATGTTGTTGTTGTTGAACTGGTATGTGTGCGTTTCAACTGTCATCTATACCCCTTTCACTCTATTCAAACATATCTCATTCCAATAATTGTAAATTAACTTCACGAGATTATCACTATTAACCACAAAATTATACCATACATTACAATTAATCACTTCCAAAATAACAAAGAAGTGACTAAAACCCCCTTTAATTCATCCAAGATGACACAACCTCTTCACAAATTACCCACCACTCCAATAATAATAACAACAACATAAATAAAACTACAGTTAAGACAGTCAATTCAACACCGTACTCACTAGCATTCTTGATTCTGAAACACTCCAAACCTTTAAAAACTAACCCCAGAAAAAAGCATTTAAAAAAGCAACAACTTAACATTTATACATAAAGATATATGTGTAAAAGCTTAAAAACAGCTACCAACTTTCAATTTTCCTGTTCTTTAACATTCAATTCAATCATCTATTTATTACAACTAACATTTTTAGATTCTGAACCACAACAAGCCCTAAAACATTTGGAAATTAAGCATTTTTTTTCAAAAAAAAAAAACAGCAAGATTACATTTTTATATATAGAGAGAGATAATAAATATGTGTATTTAAGTGAAAGACTGTACTAACCAGAGGATCTGGAAGATGAAACACTGATCTGATGAAAAGAGAGATAAATAACGAGAGAAAGTTGAAAGAAACAATGTTTTTATAGAGAGACAAAAGAAAGACAGACACAGAAAATAGTGTTACCTAACCATAGTGAGTCAAGGTTCAAACTTTTGACTAACCAAAAAACAAATACACATTTTTAACTTTTTATATCTTTTTCTTTTGTTTTTGCAACGTGCCAACATTAGTGCTTCTTTTCCTTATCTTCACTTCTTTTTTCAGTATTCACACTAAAGCCCGGTTATTATAGATTCGTGTAATATAAAGTTCTATTTAGGTGAAAGTACTTTTTATTAAAAAAAATTCATAGCCAAGACTCGAACTATAAAAACATTTAATTAAGAAAGGAATAATTTCATCTTCAACGCCACTTTTACTCAAATTGCATACAATAATTGTCTTAATTACCAGGGCTTGCTCAAATTGGGTTTTTTTTTTCAAAAGAATATTTATAATAGTGTACATGTTTGAATGTACTTGGATAGAACTTTAAAAGTGAAAATTAAGTAGAAAAATATGTTATAAATTATTTTTCAAATTTGAAATATAATCTCAAGTTAAATTTGAAATTTTTATAGTCAAAAATTAATTTTCAAATAAAAAATTTTAAAAAAAATGAAAAAATTTATGGTCAAACTGATTCTTAGTATCTTTTTTTTCCTTCTTTTTGTTCACTTTTATTCTAAAAAAAACAGAAGAAGGAGACTACTAGCACATAATATTTGCACATGGCTCATTAACAAATACTACATATCATTTGTAGTAACATTTATTGACTTTAATTACTAATTCTTAAAGGCAATTATTTAGTTTAAATATAACTGCAAATGGTCAAAATTACTTTGAACTTTATGGAATGTTTATACTTTTCTTGGGAAAAGGCATAAATTCCTCTTAAACTTGTGTCAAAAAGTCAGTTACACGCTCAAATTATTGTGACGATCTATTACACATATAAGCTTGTTCAAAGTAATATTAATACCCCATTAGAACGTGACATGGCAAAGAAAGTGTCTTCACCTTCCTTAAGGTGCGTGAGAAGCAAAAATTATATGCTAAAATGACGAATTTCAACACATGGCACTATTTTATTGGTCATTATATAATTATGTATTATAATTTTTAAAATATTAATTATTTCAATTTTCTTTCTTTTTTAAATATTTTTATTGGTGGCCCCAATATTTTTTAATATAATTACATTTTTCTTTATTTTGAGTTCTTCTTCTTCTTAAGGAATCACTGCATTTGTAGCTATTGATTGTTTGATGGAAGCACATCCAACACTCTACCCATAAAGAGGAACTCTTAAAAATAGAAAGGGGTGGAGAAGATGATGACTTTCATCAAAAAGTTAATAATTTTCAACTTAAAGTTTGTGATTTTTTCATTCGAACTCGCCGGAGGATTCACCGGAGAAGATCACCGAAAAAGAATCATGAGAAAGATAATGATTTCTATTGAAAATTCTATGACATTTATGCATAAAATTCATGATTATATTGTCTAAATTTTTCAAAAGTTCATCAAAGAAAATGATTTCTCAATTTTTGTCTTCTCTATTCTCGCCGGAGAACTACCAACCACCACCACAATGTTATTTTTATGTCTCATATCATCAATAGCATATTTGATTAATCAATTACACATAAAAAGATACTAATGAAATGATTGATTTGCATACATACTTATCAAGATTTTTAAAGAATTTTACAGATCTGAAATTTTTTATTTGTTCTATCGACCACAATGGTGTTGCCCATCACCTATCACCGCCACCAACATCTCTATACTTCATAATCGACTTATTGACTCCTATTTTCTCTTCAAATTTTTATTTTCCCCTTCAATTTATGAGCAATGGAGAAGGAAGAATAAATAGATTTTAAAAAGAGATATGTATGGTGAGACAGGGAAGATGCCCAGATTTTTAATTTTTTTGCAAAAGTTAAAGAAAATATCAAGGAAAAAGATTTTTTAAATTTAAAATAATATTATTTACGTGTGAAAACGCGTGTACAACACCTTTTTACACAAAACTGAGATTGTCTTCGGAAGGAGTATTAATATCACTTTGAACAAGATTAGGTGTATAATAGGCCGCCACAATAGTTTGAGCGTGTAACTGACTTTTCAGCACAAGTTCATAAGGAAATTTATGTGTTTTCCCTATTTTTCTCCATTAATATTTGACGTCAGATTTATTTTTTGTTATTACAAAAGTCGGTTTGTTTTTATTAACAAATGACATAAGATTTACAATGCATAGCTTCTTTTTTTTTTAGATCTATTTTTTCTTAATACAAAAGTGAGTTTGTTTTTATTAACAAATGACATAAGCTTTTCGATGCATAGCTTTTCTTTACAAGAAAAAAATAAATAAATTAGTCTTTGAATTATGTAAAGTTATTTAAATTTGCTCCTGAACTTTGCTAAATAGTTTAAACTTGACCACCATACTCTAATAAATATCAGTTAAATATATATACTTGAATAATGTTTGACTTTCAAAGTGAGTTTGTTTTTATTAACAAATGACATAAGTTTTTCGATGCGTAGCTTTTCTTTACAAGAAAAAAATAAATAAATTAGTCTTTGAATTATGTAAAGTTATTTAAATTTGCTCCTGAACTTTGCTAAATAGTTTAAACTTGACCACCATACTCTAATAAATATCAGTTAAATATATATACTTGAATAATGTTTGACTTTCAAAGTGAGTTTGTTTTTATTAACAAATGACATAAGTTTTTCGATGCGTAGCTTTTCTTTACAAGAAAAAAATAAATAAATTAGTCTTTGAATTATGTAAAGTTATTTAAATTTGCTCCTGAACTTTGCTAAATAGTTTAAACTTGACCACCATACTCTAATAAATATCAGTTAAATATATATACTTGAATAATGTTTGACTTTCAAAGTGAGTTTGTTTTTATTAACAAATGACATAAGTTTTTCGATGCGTAGCTTTTCTTTACAAGAAAAAAATAAATAAATTAGTCTTTGAATTATGTAAAGTTATTTAAATTTGCTCCTGAACTTTGCTAAATAGTTTAAACTTG
>JAKRZT010032639.1:0-12467 GCA_029582215.1 Solanum sparsipilum
ATTTTTTTACCCCCCCCCCCCCCCCCCCCCCAAATCCACGGGTTCAACCAGGCACCTTAACATATTCAAAACCACTGTCTTAATTGCCGTTCACCATTGACCATGTTTTTGTAGAAATTATATGGCTGAGTTGGACAAAGTATATGGTACACATGACTTCTTCTTCTTTTTTTTTGAACAAGGGTTACTTTGTATTCACAAAAAAAATCATCATCCAAGAAATGATGATTTGGAAACTTACATCCCATAGTGTGATGGGCACACCCCCTGATGGTACTCAGATTACAAGTTTCCTAAGAATCAACTACTTCTACATCCTCCCCCACCAGATCTTGTTTACACCAAAAAAATAGAAGACTAATACAGTTTGTTTTAATCCTCTGAAAAGTAGCTTTTTGTCCTTCAAAGCACCTAGTATTTATTTCCTTCTATATGGTTGCAAAATCTCTTATAAAAGAGTGGAGAATTTACTTACTGTAAGCTTCCAACAAAGCAGTGCAGCAGGATGCAGGAACAGGAGAAGACGGCAGCTCACGAAGAACATGCTGCATAAAAGTCGTACCAATTATACCACACTTAAAGAGCATCAAGATATTAAAATGAGAAATTGTGACAGAGCACTAATTAAGTGAGTTCATCAAATGTTATAACCAATACCTTAACGCAGTCGCCAATTACATGGGCATCCTCCTCCAGAACAAATTCAGTTTTTCCTAAGGAAATCACTTCAGCATCAGCAAGCTATGCAGAATCCATTATTTAACAGTACAATAGAACATAATAAACCACCAAATCAGATTCTTACTTCATGTTCGATTTTTTTTCTTAAATTTTTTTTTAAAAAAACAATTACCTGGAAACACATCCACAACACTAAAAAGGAAAAGAAAAAAAAAAAGGGGGGGGGGGGGGACAGAAAAAGATAATGGTCACATACGAGGTTTCTTGTGAATAGCATCTTTTCATCATCAGTTAATAAAAATGATAGATTGGACAAAAAGATGGGGGCAGTGCATTATAAAACACAGGATTGGACCATAAATGAGACACCTACTTCTGTTGCAAAGCACTACATTGACCTTTAGTCAAATGCCATTGGTACTATACACTTCATCAAGGGCACTTCTGTCAAGAGCATTGCAAAAAGCAAATGGGAGGAGAAACAATGTCCTTAACATTTTGCTAATCCAAGGAACAATCCATAACAATCAGAGATAACTTAGAATAGAATGGAATTACACAACCAAAATGCATTCCAGATCTAAAATTTACTTTTAACTCCTTGATATATTGTGAAATTAGAGGTACAGATAGACAAGCCTTTTCGGAGACATCCAACAGCTGGCATACGTTCAGTAAAGCAGATGTACCTTGTTCATACTCGTTTACTCTCCGCTCCACTTCCTCGACATCTGCAGATTGTCGCAATATACCTTCAACCTTGGTTCCTGATAGGAAGATTATAATAAGAAAAATTTACAACATAACCTGATCATCATGAAACTCATTCAACGTCCTCAGTAAGGGAGAGAGAATGCAATGTGAACATCATAATCAGTGATTAAAAGGTTATGCAGATCTTCAATATTGTAGATCAAAGTTTAACCATAACAAGGATCAGAAAATTCAAGAGAAATTAGAGAGAAAATGGGATTCTTCATGGAAGGAGGACCCTTTAGGGAACAGAAGGAATTGCATGTGCAGAAAATTGTCAAATACAGCAGCTGGAGAAAGATATCCTAAATTACATGTTTACCAACTAGGTATCAATTGATAGAGGACCTCTTTATACTTAAGCTGATTTGACTCAAAAGTCCCTTCACTCAGTTTCCTACTTTCCTCAAGACAAGCATAACAACTAGAGTACAAACTAATGTGTGTGTACATATTATGTTTTGATTTTATATACCCAGATCCCACTTGTGGAATTACACTTCCACAAGGTATGTTGTTATTGTTGTATACACGGACAGTGTAGTGAAATTTTTACACCATCCGTGTAATTAACCCATTATAGCTTTTATTTACTATTTATTCAACGCTACCAATCAATGCAATTAAATGGAGTTACCAGCAATTACCTTTAAGTGATTGTGTAAATATTTTTACACCATCCATGGAACTCAAAAACTATATATTTAAGATTGCTATTGGTCCAGAATTCACCAAATAATTGCAACAACAGTATCAATTTTCAGAACATCACCTTATCATAAAAAGGGATTCCTCTACAGAAAGAAGAGGTCATCCATCGTCATGGGAAGAACACAATACTCCTCTGATTATGATCAACAGCTAATACAAAGCTGTTAGAACTAATAGAATCACACAAATAAGAAAGAACAAGTTAGGATTTGCTTCTTGTTGCTAACAGACCCACTTTTGTTGGCGGACTTTGCAGTAACTCCTTGACTATAGGTCAGCAGACTGACTCAGCCGTGGACCAGGTAAGTGCTATACTTTAGACAGAATCTTAAGCATCCAATTAATAATGAAAAAGAAAATCTATAAGCTTTGGCCTCAACTAGATGACTGAAGAAACACTAAATCCAATTAATAATGACAACCAATCTAATTATTTGATAAGTTGAATTCCATAGACTGAATTGATAAAAACTTCCCTTGCTTATTCCCATTCCAAGTCAACTAGGCTTCAGACTTACTAATCTTCTATCTATATCTATATCTATATTACCTTAAAAGCATGAACTCCCTAACTAGAATATTAAATTACTATAATACTCCAAACTAAAAACAATCAATTTAATATATATATATATATATTATATTTATGTTTTGATTATTTATATAATATTAAAAATAGATAGTTTTTCACATTGAATGGTTGTGACTTTTCCAAAGGGTTATGACTTTTGTGATGAGTTGTGATTTTTCGATGAGTTGTGACTTTTCCGAATGGTTGTGACTTTTATGAAGAGTTGTGACTTTTCTGCTAAGAGACGATTAAAACCTATTCATACTACCATTTATTATCTATAAATAAATAAAGGAATTTCCTCTCATTTTCTAAATTTTCTATTCTTCTTCTTAAAAGACCTCAAGTGTGATTTGCAACCGTTGGTATCACATGAGTAAGGATTGGTGGACAAATTGTAGCAATAATATTCTATAAGCACATCAGGCTGCAAGCATGGTAAAAAAGATTAGCAAATGTAAATATGATAAAGGTGTTATTTAATTTCATGTACTCAAAAAATGGAAATCATAGTTAAGTAAATTTTATCTGCAATTTTTGGTATGCTTTTCAAGAGAATGCTAATGATTTTGTTTTCCAAAACTGTATTCTATACATAAATATTGTTCTCTTCTTTATCAACTTTCTATCCTTATAATATTTTGATTTACTCTTTTTAAACTATTTATGGGCTCAACTCAAACAATGGTTTCTGCTTATTCACCCACTTGCTATCCTGATTCAACAATATTAGAAGAAGTTACTAAAACAAACTTGTTTCCTCTCCAAATTCATATTTCTTCTTCAGAAAATAAAGGATATTCTCACATTAATAATTTGAAAATACTTTTTATACCTTAGTGTTTTGCGATGACAATATATATCAGTCCAATAGGCTAATTATTAATCAATTTGCACTAGTATTTTCATCCTACGATTTTCATCACATACATACTTTAATGTTATTTATATCATTTTAAAATATTAATACTAATTAGCATGAGATACACGTGTTCGAGAACTAGTCCCCTTAAATTGTTCAAAAGAATTGTAAAACTCTGTTAACCTATCAAGCTCCCAGTCATTTAGTATACCGTTAAATGTAAGGTTCCAACCTGGATTAGCCCACACTTCTCCTAATGTAGCTTCTTGTTCTTGACTCGGAATGTAAATGTCAAGAAAGAATTATTTCAAAGGATTTTGGCCTAACCAATTATCCCTACAGAAGGCTATCTTCATTCCACTGCCTACTCTATATTGGACTTATTCAGGAGTTTAGGCTATAGGTTCCTGATGGACTTCCATAGGCTAACCACATAAGGTCCATTCAGACTTTGTCATCCATTTTCTTTATATGCCATACTTCTCCCTGATCACCTCTTACCACAGTGATTGTTCTGCTGCACTAATCTCAAAGTCACTTCAATCTTCATCATCAACTCCACTTCTTAGTTTTCAGATGATTAATTGCCAAAGTGCCTTGCTTCTTGCTAACTGTGAGAGCATTCAATTTGACCAAATGAAATTTTTTCTGTCACGATTCCCTTCCCACAGGAAATTCCCTCTGAGGGTTTCTATTCTCATCACAACATTTACACGGGTAGGAAAGAGAGACGTCATATAAGTAGTTTGAGCATCAAATACAGAATTGATTAGGATTACTCTACCCCAAAGATAAATACCGACTCTTCCAGTTGGTTAGCTTTTTTTCATGTTTTTCTATGACCCCAATCCAAATGCCTTTTGACTTGCTCTTGGCCCCCAATGGCATCTCCAGAGTCCAGATAATTGTAGGTTGTTCTCCAATTTAACTGTTAGAATATGAATAGGTTTATACAATCCTATTAGAATAGGAATTGGAATAGAAATAGAAATAGGACTACTAAATTGTATCCTACTTGGTAAAGGATTGTATTCTAGGGTCTATAAATAGGGTCTCAATGTAATAATGTAGATACAACAACAATTCAATAATATTATTTTCCTATATTTCTCACATGGAATCAGAGCCTCTACGATCTTGGTAGAAAATCAAAGAGTTTCCGCTGCCGGCGGGTGGCTATTACCCATATATGCCGCCCATATGGCCAATGATTATGTTAACAAAAGTAGGACAAATGATACATGCATGAATTCCATGTTCAAGGGCAGAACACCATGCATCAATTTTTGGTGACTTTCTAGGGTTGTTTTGTGTCAACCCCATATCCGTTGGTATTTGTGTAGACCGTTCCATCATTCCGGTGACTACTTTTTCATATTTAATTTTTGTAGCACCGTGCCATCATTCCGGTGACTACTTTTTTCATATATAATTTGTGTAGCACCGTGCCATCCTTCGGGTGACTACCTTATTTTATTTTATTTTGCATATCTGATTTGCATAGCACCGTGCATCTCTCCGGACTACTTTTCATATTTAATTTGTGTAGTATCATGGATTTTTTCCGAACTATTTTCTCATATCTGAGTTGCATAGCATCACGTGTCTTTTCAGTGACTCCTCAGATTTGATTTGCATAGTTCTATTCGTCTTTCCGGTGACTCCTCAAATCTGATTTGCGTAGGGTTGTGCCATCATTCCAACCCTACCCATATAATTTTTCTTTTTCAGTAAGGTCGTGCCATCATTACGACCCTACTCATATTATTTCTCTTTTTCAATAGGGTCGTTCCATCAATTCGAACTATCCTATATAATTTCTATTTTCTAGTTGGGTCGTGACATCATTCCGACCCTACACATATAATTTTATTTCTTAGATTGTGACCACTTTTAGCCATCAAATCTAATACCCCAGCAAATGAGCATGTTCCGACCAATTTTTTGGCGACTCGTTTAATATCGACTCATCTATTGATTCCAACATGATCCATATACTTTATACTAGATTTTGAGCACTTTGTTGCTCAGGGGGAGTTTAGTAGCCTTGTATGTCGATTATGTAAGTCACTCTATGGTCTGAAACAGTCTTTGCAAGCTTGGTTTGGGAATTTCAACACTGTAATTTTATCACTCTGTATTTTATCGACATTAAGCATCAAATTCAGTATTTCATGAGAAGACCAAGCACATTGAGATTGATTAATTTTGTGAAGTCGAGTGATCAACTTGAAGATATCTCACCAAACCCCTCATCGGTCCTCGTGTTAATAACATATGTAACAAGCTAGGTGCATGAATTGTATGCACTAGCTTGAGGGGAGTGTTAGAATATGAATAGGTTTATACAATCCTATTAGAATAGGAATAGGTTTATACAATCCTATTAGAATAGGAATTGGAATAGAAATAGAAATAGGAATACTAAATAGTATCCTACTTGGTAAAGGATTGTATTCTAGGGTCTATAAATAGGGTCTCAATGTATAATAATGTAGATACAACAACAATTCAATAATATTCTTCTTCTATATTTCTCACATCCATTTTCTTTATATGCCATACTTCTCCCTGATCACCTCTTACCACAGTGATTGTTCTGCTGCACTAAATCTCAAAGTCACTTCAATCTTCATCATCAACTTTACTTCTTAGTTCTCAGATGATTAATTGCCAAAGCGCCTTGCTTCTTGCTAACTGTGAGAGCATTCAATTTGACCAAATGAAATTTTTTCTGTCACGATTCCCTTCCCACAGGAAATTCCCTCTGAGGGTTTCTATTCTCATCACAACATTTACACGGGTAGGAAAGAGAGACATCATATAAGTAGTTTGAGCATCAAATACAGAATTGATTAGGATTACTCTACCCCAAAGATAAATACTGACTCTTCCAGTTGGTTAGCTTTTTTTCATGTTTTTCTATGACCCCAATCCAAATCCTTTTTGACTTGCTCTTGGCCCCCAATGGCATCCCCAGATAATTGTAGGTTGTTCTCCAATTTAACCACCAAGATTTCCAACCAAAGCTTGGATCTCATTCCTCATTAACTGGATAAATAAACCTTTTGTTCCAGTTAATGTGCAACCCAGATGTGGCTTCAAACAAAATGAAAATCACCCTCAGCACTTTCAATTGTTCACTGTCAGCCTCACAGTACACAAGTGAATCTTCATATTGCATATGAGAAATCTCTATAGTACTATCAGGCATCAGCCCTAAAATTCACCTTAAAACCCATTATCCAGTTGTTATACTGAGCAGTCTTTAACATATTCATTCAGGCTTCCATAGCAATGATGAATAAGAAAGGAGAAGGGAATCACCCTATCTATAACCCTTTTGAGAAGGAAAGAAACAAGCTGGAGAACCATTGATCAAGATTGAAAATTTTACTGTACTGAGCAATATTTGATCCAACTAATCCATCTTACTCAGAATTTCCACCAGAAAGTTCCAGTTTAAATGATCATATAACTTCTCAATATCTAACTTGGATAAAATTCCAGGTTCCTTTCTTTTTGTTCTTGCATCTACAATCTGTCTGCCTTGAATGAAAGTCATCTGTTGGCTCTCCACCAATTGGTTTACCACTTTCTTGAATCTTTAATTCAACAGCTATGTGATGATCTTATACACACTGCTCATTAGACTAATAAGCCTAAAAACCTTCAACTCCTTGGATCCCAACTTCTTGGGAATCAACGCCATAATGGTGGAATTAAAGCTTTTCTCAAACATTTTCTGATTGTAGAAATTGTGCATGACAGCTACCGCAACCTCGTATATTGCCTCCCAACAATGCGTGAAAACTCCATAGAATACCCATTAGGTCCAGGTACTTTATTCTCTGTACATGCCTTAAGGCCCTTAACACTTTCCCCAAATTTGCCAAGAGTGTTATCCAGTTAAGATGGAGGATAACATAATTTACTTTACACTTGGTTTTAAGTAATACAATATCATTAGAAGAGACAAGGAGAGGTACGAATGTACAGAACGTGGCCAGAAATCTAATGAGAAGAACAATTAGTCACAAAATGATGGGGTGATTGTGCGAGACTTTAAAGGAGGTTTTGAAAGTTAAGGAGACCTTTATGAAGAGATGG
The DNA here is from genome assembly GCA_029582215.1 of Solanum sparsipilum. Classification (NCBI taxonomy): domain Eukaryota; kingdom Viridiplantae; phylum Streptophyta; class Magnoliopsida; order Solanales; family Solanaceae; genus Solanum; species Solanum sparsipilum. Next base: position 7,689 of record JAKRZT010032639.1, read on the forward strand.
AAGCTGCATGACCAATTTTCAGAGTTTTTCTGTGCAAGAAACTACAACCTGATGGGTATCCTATGGCTTTTTTCACACATTGTTGGGAGGTAATAAACAAGATGTGATAGCTGCAGTCCAGAATTCCAGCTCCCACCATAGGCTACTTTACACTGGTTTATTACACTGTTGTGTGGGCCCACCTCTTTCATTTCAACCCCTATCATCCTTTCCCTTACGCTTTTGCACCCCCTTTATCTCCTTCCCCATCCTCGTCTCACCTCTTTCTTCAGTCACAGATTTCCATTTTTTTCCCCTCTTTTCTTCTATTTCTTCTCTTCCTTTTTTCCTGTTCTTTTACTTCCTTTTTTTCCTGTTCTTTTAATTCCTTTTTCCCAGAGACAATTCCAGCAGAATGATTGCTTCTGAAAAACATCATTACAGAAGGAAGACTAATCTTCTTTTTTTTCCTCTATGGAGTACTTTAATGAGACCTATTGAAATATCAAACCACACCTGCCTGACTTAATATTTTTAGACAACAAATAAGGTAGAATTAATCAAAACAAGAATGCTTAAAAATTCATAATTATATCAGTTCATTCACATTCAATTGCAAAGTACAAGCTTTCGATCAGTACTCCATCTAAACAGTACAACACAAGCTATTCCAGCAAAATATAACTTTTGATCCTGAAGAATGGGTGAAGGAAGGAAGAAGGTTTCTGCCGTAGCTTTGGGGTTGAAAGCAGCGTCTATGGAGACTAGTTGTCCTGGGTTTTCTGTGGATGGAAGCTGCCTGACATAAGATATGTCCATGGAGAGAAAGGTGAGACTTTGGTGTGTTGGGGGGAGTGGCTATATAGGTTGAAGGTGCAGAGAGGTTTCCAGTGAGAGAGAGTTATAGGATGGAGGTCAAGAGTTTTGCAATGGAGAAAATACGGCTATGGGTTTTGCAGTGGAGGAAATGTGGCAGCTTGATGGCGGTGAAAGGGTGAAATAAGGTGATTGCAGAGAGTTTGATGGAGTGGAAAGTTATCATGTAATATAGAAATATAAGGAAATGAAGATATACTGGAGAAAAAAACAAGCGGGAAAAAAAGAAAATTAAATAGCAATCTAACATGGCAATGTCAGAGAGCGAGTATAATACAACTTCCATCATGAGACTAGTTATGTATGTCTCGAGGGTTTCTAGTTTAACTTTGAATAAGATTAGGAGGGTAAGAGATTGCCCATAAAGCCTCGATGTGTAATTGGATTTTCGGGACAAGTTCAGGAAGCAACTTATGTACTTCCCCTTATTAATAAACAACAACAACAATAAACATAAGAAGATACTACGCCAACCAAAAAAGGTTATCAAACTAAAGTTTAACCATGCAATTTAATGCAAACAATATCTCGATATTACTCTTAACCGATTACAGGAGGGCAATGATTGCCTTACCATAGTTCTCAAGGAACCTTAGTGCCTTTTCCAGAAATGATGGGCCTCCATCTATATCTTCTAAGGCGAGCAAAATCGGTCTTCCAACAACTAGAGATTTGACAGGGCGTTTATCCCTCCCTGAATTAAAAGAAACCAGGTCAGATCTTTATGCCCTGACAATAAACAGGGAAAAGCTGCAGTTTCATTTGGACATAGCAGCCAATCTCATCTGGAGCATTGAAGATGTGAACACAAAAGTTTGGCAGATTGCAGCAAGAGCAACTAACATTGATGGCAAGACCCTTCAATAGAATCACCAGTGTCATTCCGGAAAATGCCATTGTGTCCCATAACAAGAGCAGCACTTGGTGCTTGTGCAAGAGCATGCTCTAGGACTGTCTTCCACTCATACAGATCCTCCAATGTCTCTGCCTGCAGTTCAAAGTTAAAAGCTCAAAAGACGACTTCTACTAATGTATGATCCAGGAATAAGTATAATGTAGCAGAATTGCGTGGGAGCTTGATGTATGTGGCAGGAGACAGGAATCATACACACTACTTGCAAGTGAAGAAGAGATGCAGGTAGAACTCAAGTCATTTTAGAGTAATTCCTACATTAATTATAGCGTCCTTCATACATATGTACTCATCAGGCACATGTAAGATGATAATAAGCCTAATTATAGGTTTTTCAGATTAAAAAATTATCTAACATCAGTTCAGAGTACTTTTTTAAGTTGCATGTTCAGTTTTCTATAATCCTAAAGTTAGAGAGTATGAAATAGACCAGTGTAAAGTAACCCATGGAGGGTTCATTTATATAGAAAAGAAGCAGCTCTTTTTGCTTCCCAACCCCTCCAGGTATATCACTTGTCACATGCATCGACAGTTTCTGAGATGATTTTCCTGTTTAGAAGAGAGACAGAGAGAGAAAAGCGAGATAAGTACCTTAAGAGTAAAAGCTCGCCCATCACGTCCATCAGGAAATAGTACGGTCAAAAGCTTTTTATCTTCTCTAACAACAACACTGAATATCAAGGAATTGTAGTAAGAGAAAGACAGACTCTGAACAAATTATAGGCCCGTTTGGACATGTGGTATGAAATTATGATTTGAGATCATAATATGAAATCAAATTGTTATGAAGTTGAAGTTTTGTTTGGAGATGCAATTTGAATTTCTTAAGTTGTATTTTTTTCATAACATAAAAATCCCACAAGTGGTGAAAACTATCAAAATTGTCCCAATTCTTATATATAATCTTACCAAATGAAAAAATTATAGTCCATAAACAAGACGTCGGAATATCCTAAGGCCCCGCATTGATAAATCACATATCTCCATGTTCCTTTTATAAATAAATGTTTGCGATTACAAACTTTCATATACACATAATTTTATAAAAATTTATTTACTTGTCAACAAAAGTAGTAACTAGCTATTTTTTAATATAATCTTTTCACATGGTACAAACAATCTCTTCACGCCAAGCATGAGACTTTTTTTACAAAATCTAAAAGTGATAGGTCTTTTTTACAAAATAGAAACTTAAGGGTTAAGTATTACATTTAAAGAAGTTGAAATCATGATGTGGAATCCCAAATCATGCTATTTGGAGAAATTGAGATTATTTCAAACTATAATCCCAAATCGCAATGTCCAAACGCTGATTTCAAATCATGATTTAAAATCATGACTTCATATCGCATGTCCAAACACGAGCTAAATATAACAAGTACATGACTCATTTATTACCTCCCTGAATTATTCAAGTCAATTCCTCCCAAAGTTAGATTCACTTCACCTCCTTGCTGTGGAAGTGTACTCTATATGAGGAACACAATGAATTAGTAGAGTCTAGATGATAAAATCAACAAGAGTAAAAGCTTCAAAGGTAAAAGCTAAAAAATTCATGGAGAGAAAATGAGATTTCCCGACATTAAACATCCAAATTAACATTTAGAAGCAAAATTAGACTAAGAGTTCTCACAGCCTTCCAAGATTTTTCAGTATTTGAAAGGTTCAAAATTCAATCACTTCAGTCCCTAGCCAGTTGGAGTCGGCCATAGAAATTCTCTTAATTCACGACACGCTATGCAAGTCCATTTCATTCCAATATTAAATTACTTCCATTTAAGAAAAAAATTAATGGTTCTCTAAACATCACATGTATCCCTATATAACTAGTGTAACCCAACCAGTTATTATTGCCTATTGGATCCTTACCTTTGATTATATTCTATTTTTAACCCAAGTCTTGATCAATGGGTGATGCAAGAAATAATCATTCCATAAACTGGCTTTGACTTGTACATAAAAACCCCATATAGTACACATGTTCCATCTATAGAAAGATGATTCAAGAAATAATCACAAGACAATATCTATGTTGGGCATACCAATGGTAATTAATATGAATTGAAGAGAACAAAGTCACTCATTAAATATACTCTTGTACTATCAGAAATACTTTGAATATGCCCCTTGTTATACTTTCGGTTCAAATATACCCCTCTCGTTATACTCTGGCACAATTTGTCCTTATTTTGACTGAGGGAGACATGTCAAGCTTAGGGCATCTCCAACCCATTCTCTATTTTACTCTCCAAATATAGAGAATCAAATAGAGAGATTCTCTATATTTGGACAACCAACTCCAACTCAATTATCTATTTTACACTCTAAAAAAAAGAATCTTCTCTTTCCTCAATATTATATAATATTTTTATTTTCTTATTTCATAATATAAGTCCTTTTTTTTCAAATAATCCCCCTATATATGTAATATAAGATTATATTTTACCATAAATTTTTAAATAAGATAAATTACAAGTAAATATTATCTATTATACATAATAATGGACAATTCAAATAAGAGTGACATCATTCATGAAATACAATTACATAAATATTACATCATCGTAAAATTTATTTTAAATTTTACATAAATAATCAACTTTCAAGATTATTATGTTGCTCCCATAAATGTTCTACTATTGCATCAAGTATTTGCATGCTCATTAATAAGTGTAGTTTACTAATTTGTCACTATATCATAAACGTAGATTGTTTGAATTATCATTTAAATTTTGTGCATTCTTCATAATGATAAATAATTATAATTTTCAATTACATATTTAAAGTGACGAAAAAAAAATCCGAAAAATTGTTAATTCGGGATGTAGTAGACTAGTCAATAATAATATTTTTAGATGTTTTGGATTTAATTACTCGCTTAACACATGCACTTTTCATTTTTGTGATGGTTATTTTCTTAATACAATTATAAATTATAATAAAACTAACTCATATCTCAAATATTTTTTTACCTCATTAATAAAAATTATAAATTAACATAAAATTAAAAT
>JAKRZT010032640.1:0-16465 GCA_029582215.1 Solanum sparsipilum
GGGTTAGACCCATTTTCCACTCAATTTGACCCCCTGAATAAGAATATGAAGTCGAATTTCCGAAATCATGCACGGATTTTGAGATATATGGAAATTACAATTATAGGTGTTTCCGAAGCACATTTTCGAGCATTTTTGGGGTCGTTTCATTCAACCCCCAAATCAACCCATTTACTTAATTCTTCCATATTGCCAAAAGAAAACGAAATTCCTCTCAAATAATTCTCTCTCTAGAAACTTGAAGAAGAAGAAGAAGGATTCATCTAGGGTTTCAAGCTAAGGTCTCAATTTCTCCATAGAAGGCTAGCATTTGGATGCAAGGTATGATAGTTTTCATCCATGGATTCCTTTCATCCATGGAGTTCCCAAATTCCTCTATTTCAAAAGGTAGAATTCCCCAATTTAGTTAGGATTTTCTTAAATTATCATGGGTTCTCTTAAATCTTTATTTAAATGATTGAATGGTGATCTCTTATGCATGAATTGACGAATTACAATGATTTTATGATGATTTTCCCATGAACCCATGTAATCCCCTATATTTTCAAGTTGTGAATCATATGATGTGGGATTTTGATCTTCAAGGAAGAGTTTTATGAAATTGAGCATCTATTGCAAGCTTTACATGTATTTATGATGATATACATATCTATCTCAGGTTTTCTAAGTGTTGATGATTGAAAGTGGGTTTTGAACCTCAAGAGGTAAATTATGGAGTTATGCTTTTTCTTATGAAATATATGCAAATGTTTTAAGGGTACTTTGAGAGTAAAGTACCAATGATGATGTTGTGAAAGGATAAACTCATAAACACATAACTAGCATGATGTGAAAGGTTTTCTCACATAGAAAGGATTCTTAGGTGATTAACGTTTCAAGCACACCTCATTAAATTCTAGATGTAAACGATCGTTAGTTGGTATAAAACCCAACAAAGAGTTGGGGTCGAACCCACAAAGAGTGGTACGTGTCTAAAATTCAGTTATGAAGTACAAATGTGATCTAAATAGTTAAAGGAATACAAATTATCGAAAACATACAAACAAATCTAAAAGGATGACGATGAATGTAAGATGGGGTTTGGATTTGCAATGAACAACTGAAACAACAATGAAAACAAAGGAAAATAACAATATAGAGAGGATTTCTTGGGATGTGATCACTTATAAGCTAATTATGCTATATGGGTAATTGAAATCTAACAATGAGTTGCTGAAACACTGTGGGTAGGCTAGACTTTAAGTGTAATAGTTTTCTCTCGAACAACTATTACGATTGATGTGATTTCTTTCAAACATCAACAAGCTTAACAAGATAATCAACCTACAACCTTAATACATCCACTCTCTCGAGATAGATGGGTAGGATTGGATTCAAGATTTACTCTCTCGAGCTGAACCAATATTGTCCCAATACCCACAAATCATTAATCAAAAGCTTTGGTCCCAAAACCCCTTTCTCAAGCAAGCTAAGAACTCAAAATTAGAATTCCATTTGCAATTACAATTCATAGATTAAAACTCAGTTAATGATGAAACCCATATTAAAATAAAAATTTCATTACCAAACAACAATACCCATAAGATAATTAGACAAATAAACACATAATCACACCCCAAGAATTGGGGTTTTAGCTACATCATAAAAATAGAGAAACAGTTACCAAATGCATTAGCCATGATCAGGTTAAGAGGGTCCAAGCCTTTACAATGCTTTGCAAAGATTAAATTCAAAGATCCACTTTCAAAATCCTCAAAATTCTACAATTAGCACTCAAAAATTAAGAGAAAACTCTAAGTCTAGAATGGGAATTGTAATATCTTGTGGAGAACTCCCTCAAACTCCATTTAAAATCCAATTTATAGTTTCCCAAATTTTTTCCTGAAAGTTCACTCGGCTGATTAAGTCGCACCTCACCGAGTGGATTGGCGATCCACCGATTGTCCTCTTCTATCGCCATTTTGCGTTGGCCTTTAGCATCTCAGGTCTTGTAACTTTGGGCGATCCAATTTGTTGTTGCGGAACCGATCGGCAATCCGCCGACTGCCCATTTCTATCGCCAACTTGGTTTTTCCCAAGGGATGGAATGTTGGATCTTTGGGCGAGCTATAGAGCCACTCGGCGGTGCGCCCAGTGGACTTGCTGATCGCGAGGATTGCTTTTTCTTCACTTCTTCAACTCTTTAGTTCCTTTTTCTCTGGTCATGTCCTTGACTTGCTCTTTAACCTTCATAGCTATAAATCAAAACTTTAACATCAGTTTAGATCATAAAATAGGCATTTGAGGACACTTAAACTATCAAAAAAAAGCCCAAATGAGTCATAATCTCGGAGTCATCATTAGGTTGAAAGGCTTTCATACCTAATTGAATCAAAGAGTAAGAGCCATCCTAATGAACTAGCTTGGTTTAGTTGTCCAGGGCACATTTCCATGATTAATGAATTCAACTAAGAAATGACTATTTTGTGGGATTTATGCTTAGCACTGAGTGGATATTGATGATGGGATGGAATCTCTCCCGTAGCTGAGGCTGGGTGTCTAGAAGAAATCTCACGAGATGGAAGCTCGCCCGTTAGTAGAGGCCGAGTTTCTAGTAGCAATCTCCTTATCCCCTAACTTTCTTCCCCCATAGGTTGATTAGTTAGTGGATTCACTTAAGCTAGAAGTTCAAGGTTGTACCTTCGGCAAATAGAACAACCATTTTCGGTGTGGGAGACAGCTAGGGAGCATGTTATAGCTCACATAGTCTCTATGTCGGTTAAGGCTAATTCCCTACAAATAATAATGAACTAAGGTTACTTCAACAAGTATCACAATGAGTTCAATGGTTTTAAAGATGAAGTTAGCTCGCATTAACCATGATTTATGACTTATGTTTTATAACTCTTTATTATCATGTTTTAGCTTGGTCAATTGAATGTCATGAAATGAAATGTCCCTTTTAGCATGATTTAAATGTTTTATGCATGGATATCATACTTGGTACATTGTTTTTGTACAAACGCATACTCTTGCCTACATTTAACCCAAATGTAGGGTCTGAAATTCAGGGTGCTCATTTTTGTGGCTAGTGGGTGATTTGATTGATTACTGAGCTTTGGTGAGTCCTTATTCTTCGAGGACAGACTTTATAGTTTTCACTTTCTTTCATGTAATTTCTCTTTTGAACATGATGTATGGGCTAGGACCAATTTTATTCTATTGTATAAGATGGCTATGATGAGACAAGTTTATTAGTATTCCGCTTTGCTTTTATAAAATATTTGGACTTGGACTATTGTTTTACTTTCATTGTTCTATTTCTTATGTTATGAGAGCTAAGTGGCTTGTATGTAGTCCTTCAGGGTTCTATAGACCATGTTACATCTGGGGGTACCCTTGGGTCATGACACACGTAAGCTAGAAGTTATTGTCCTTACCTTGGAAAGTTGTACATCTCTTTTTGGTGTGGGATAGATTTCAGATTCCATATTTTAGCTCACATGATCTACATTTCTGTTTTCTATCCTCTTATCTTATGCTTTACCTTGGTCATTACATGTCATGTAAAGTTCTTTTAGCACGATTTCATATCATTTACGCATTGCTATCATACTTAGTACATTCCATGTACTAATGAACACTTCTGCCTACATTGTTTCACTAATATGGGGTCCGATGCTCCTACCTCAAATACTTGTGGCTAATTGATCTCTCTCTTGGTATTTGAAGATTGGGGAGTCCTCATGTTCTGAGGATCAATACACTTTTATGTCTTTTTTATATTGAAGTTTTCAGTTATTGTATGTGGTGTATCGGTTACGTCCTGACCATTTCTTTTGATGTAGAAGATGTATTATTGAGATTGTGTTAGATTTCCACTTTGTCAAACTCTTTTATGATATAAAATGCTACTTTTAAAATCTTTTATTTCTATTATCTTTTATGATGTATGCTAAGTGGCTTATGTAGGACTTTTTGAGGTTCTATATGCCATGTTACAACTAGAGTATACATCGGGTTAGGTCAATAATGATTTGCAGGTATCATAAGAAGTGGTTTGCTACTATTTTTTTAGTAGAGTGGTTGTATGAAAAGTTGTAGGACGTGTTTAGCCATAGCTCAAATAGAATTGAAAGGAGCTAGAGTCATAAATGAAAAGATTTAGTGGATGTAGTTTAGCCTTTGGAAGGAGGTGAAAACAAGGATATTTACTCTTATTGTAAGGTCCAAAGATGTTTCTTTAGAGAGAGAAAAGAATTGGGTTCAGAAGCAAGTGGTTCCATCTGGTTTTCTCTAGTTATGATGATAGTGTTACGTGTCATTCATATGTGTTAGAAACTATTGGATAATATTTGATAAAGAAGTTTATAGACGTTCCGCTCAAGTGTGATGATAGCTTCTTTGTGGTTTCGAGTTTGGTAAGTGGTATAGTTGGAATCAGAATTCAAGTTTTTCATTTTAAGTCTACGATTGTGGTAGTATGTTTTGTCATGGTATAAATTTATAATGTAAGAAATGATTGCTCACATCAGATATTGAACATTTTAAAGGACTTGTGCATGTTTGTGTCGTAAATTTATTATTTTTTATTGTTAATAGACCTAAATAAGGGTTTCACTTAAAGGGGTTGGTTTCGAGTATAAGGTAAAATCCCATGGATTATTGATCAAAGGATAAGATTGGTAAGTGAGTCAGCGAAATGAACAAGACTCTAGTATATCAAAAGTTAAAGGTATTTGGAATTTGTGTCATGGGAAGAATTTAAGAAAGGTGAAGGAATAATACCACTCATATAGAACCTTGCTGAGTTGAAGGTTCTATGAACTTTTGCCTTTGATTTCAGATGGTTCCTATGAATGTGCATTTACTATTGACAATTGAATAAGGTTACCATAAGTAATAAATATCCTATTCTAAGAGTTGATGATTTATTTGATCAACTCCAAGGTGCAATTTTCTTCTCTAAGATTAACCGTCAGTGAGTTTATCACTAATTGTGGGTAAATGATGATAACATTTCGAAGATGGATTTTCAAACTTGGTACGATCATTATGAATTTTTTGTGATGTCTTTTGATTTGACTAATGTCGCAGCGACATTCTTAGACTTGATTAATAGGGTATTCAAATAATATTTTGACATATTCGTGATTGTATATATTGATGATATTTTGATTTAATCTCGAGGCGTGAATGAACATGTTGATCATTTGAGAATTATGTTGCGAATTCTCAAGGATCATAAATTGTATGCAAAGTTTAGGAAATGCGAATCTTGGTTGAGGTCCATTGCGTTCCTTGGCCATATTGTCTCCAGTGAAAATATTCAACTTGAATCTAAGAAGATCGAGGTGGTTAGGAATTGGCGTAGACCTTGTTCCGCTTAAGATATACGAAGTTTCTTAGGCTTGACCGGTTATTATAGAAAGTTTGTGGAAGGATTTTCCTTTATTGAATCTTCATTGACGAGATTGACTCAAAAGAAGGTGAAACTCCTATTGTCAAAAGCTTGTGAGAAGATTTTCCAAGAGTTATATATAGGATAGAGTCACTTCAGCCCCTATATTGACATTACTGGAAGGATGGGACATTTTTGTGGTTTACAGATATTAATGACGAGGAAGGTTTTAGTCGACTATCGATGGGAATTGTTGCTCATGTTGATGATGGTAATAAAAAGTTAGTTCATGATGTTCATAAATTAGAACAATTGGGTATTTGCTTGGTTGTTTCTAATGAGGGAGGTGTGACTATAAGAATAGTTCGGAATCGTCTCTTTTATCTGTCACACCACCCTATATTTTCAAATGAAAGTTTTGAAAAAGAGAGTTTTTCTAATTAAAGTGACTATTTTGAAAAGGGAATATTTTATATCAAAGTCGCCACTTGGAATTGAGTTTTGGTGTTCCAAGTCACCTAATTAAATCCCTAATCAAAAGAAAAGTTGTATCTTTATCTTAATGGCCTGCAAACTAGAAATCCATATAAGGAATTTTGTTGACCGAGGGGAAGGTATCATGCATCCTTTGAGTCCCGTGGTTCTCGCACAGTCAGTTGATAGACTATTATATGACTTGAATTGAATTTTTGATATATTGTACTTATGAACTTTATACAAGTGCATATTACCCGTATTCTTTAACTTATTGTAAATGACTTAAAATTGTCTTGTTTTATTAGTGTAGTGTATTTGTAGCAGTATTTTCCAACCTTGCCACAAATTATTTATTTTTTTATATTTTAAGTCTAAGATTACTGTTTTGTTCTTCAAAAATTTACCTATTATTATTGTCGGCCTAATCATGTTTCTAACGATTTAGTTCAAAGAAATTAAATTAATTATTAAAATCGTTTGGAAGCCCAAATCTTTTGGTAAAAGGCAAAGGGTTATAAAATATTTTGTTAAAAGATAATCATTGGAACTCACTAAAGGCGAAGTTAATTATATAGGTCAACATAAATAAATAATTGAAAGCTCTAATTAAGATTTATCACTAAAAGGATATACAAAAAAAGTTGCGTATTTTATTCTACTTTATTTTTATCTTTTAAAAAAAAATACAATATTATCAAGCATATAAAGTGGAAAAACAACTTCATTCATTAAATCTCATCCAAATATTATTAATTACATAGCGTAGGGCGTAGAATATTGAGTTTCATGTTTTAAACAAGAACAAGATAAGAATAAGACTTTTCAGCATGCAAGAAAAAAATACATGTTATACCAATTTTACTCTAAATTTAATAAATTCTTAAAAAATATATTTTAATTAAACAATATCAAGATTAACACACACATAATTTGAACAACTTTATAACATTGGAATCAAGCCTTCTATAATTATGGAATCAAACCATACAATGAAGATGAAGTGTTACCTTTTTGTGAAAATTAATTTACCAGAAGAAAAGACCACAATCAAGAATTACGAACTCGAAACTACGAGAACAAACCCCGAACTTAACCTTTCTATTTTCTGTAGTTGTTGATTGAATAACGTTATCAAAGACACTTCATCCAATTCTAAGCATCAACGGTCGTTAATCAGTATCAAACCCAACTGAATGAGTTGGGGTCGAATCCCACAGGGAGCGGTACGTGTCTAAGATTCAATAGGGAAGTATGAATATGTTCAAATTAGTCATAGGAATAGAAATTATCAAATAAAAACATCATTCAATTCAGGGGGTGACATGAATGTCAGATGGGGGGTTTTGGTTTTGAAATTATCAACTACAAACAACAATAAACAATACGAAATAACAATAATGAGACGGGTTCTTGGATGTGGTTCGATTATAGGCTATTAGAGACAAATGGGTAATTGGAACTATTAGAAAATGGCTAAATATTAGTGAGTAAGCTAGGCTATAGAGGGGATAGGCTTTCTCTCGAACATTTTACCCTGAATCAAGCTGATTTCTCTCGAACATCAACAAACATGCAAAATAAGAACAACCCATACCTTAGTCCATTCGCTCTCTCGAGCTAAATGTGTGGAAAAGGGTTTAGGATGTGAGTTGTCTCGTATGGCTCTTCCTAAGAACTTCCAGCTCTCACCTACTCTAACCTTGCCAAACTGAGAATAACTTGCTTTCCTGGTCTTGAATTAAACCTCTGCTCTCCTAATTGGATTCACTCTCTCGAGCCGAACCCAGGTCCATCTAATACCCACTGACCATCAATCAAACACCTTAGTTCTAAAACCTCTCTCTCGAGCAAGACAAGAACAAAAATGTAGAATCGTATTTGCAACTACAATTCTTAAATTAACCCACAATAAATGATTGTACTCACTTTTAAATAGCAATTAAACTAACAATTAGCAACACCATAAGCTAAATCAGCCCAAAATCATATAATCACACCCCAAGAATTGGGGTTTTAGCTAGACATTATAAAAATATAAAAATCATTACCAAATTGAGTTTCCATCAACTAGGTAAGATTGATTTCATCTTTAGAATGTTCCAAATCGAAGAATCTCAACGACCCACTTCCAATTTCTCAAAAGTGAAAAACTTCAATTCTTCAAAGCTTAGGAAAAACTAGAGAAAACTTGTCTCTTAGTTCAAAACTTGATAATAGACTCTAAGATACGAATTGATATGAAAATTGATACTAAACTAAATGTTCAGAAACGTATTTATAGTTGCCAAAAATGTGTTGTGATGAGTCACTTGGTGAAGCAAGTTGGGCTCGCCGAACCACTCAGCGATTCGCCCTTTGATCACTTCAATCGCCCTTCTGCCTTGGCATTCAACATCCTCAAGGTCTGTTACTTTGGGAGATCCAACACTGCATCGCAGAACCACTCGGCGATCCGCCGACTGTTCCTCTCTCTCGCCAATTGGATTTCTTCCCTCAGGTCTTGGCACACTGGAACTTTAGGCTATAAAATGGCCATTCGGCGACTCGCCAAGTGGACTTGGCGATCACCGGGATTTCTTTTCTTCATTCTTTCAGCTCTCTTTGTTCCTTTTTGCAACTTAATGTCCTTATTTTGTTCCTCAATCGATAATCCTGAATATCAAGGGTTTTACATCAGTTATTGGCACAAAATAAGCATTTGAGCACACTAAACCTATACAAAAAAAGCCCTAAATGAGTCCAAATCTCGGAATCATCAACACCCCAACTTAAACTTTTTGCTTGTCCTCAAGTAAAACTCAAGTTCAGCAGTTCTAAAAGGATGTCTCAAACAGTACTACAAAAGACTGGATCATGAATGCACAAAACAAGACTCAATTTACTCATACAAGGATCAATTGTGCAGTCAAAGATTCATGTTGTGACTCACCATTATAAAAAATTCTCAAGTTCACAATACTTGATTCAAATGCAAGTTCAAGTTCTACAAAGGTACTCAAATGCCCTCACACAAAGATGATTCTATATTCACACACAATTGTTTAACAATTTATAGCTCCGGAATCACAAACAACTCTCATATTGAAAAAGATGAACACATGCATGACTTTACCCATAGGTGCACCTTATTTTCCAGCGAACATTTGCTTCAGCTCACTCAAGATCAAAAAGGTCTTTTCAAGGCTTGTAACGGGGCTGAGTTTAAAGATATTGTCATTTAGGCTCAGTGGTTGCTATCCTCATGAAATGTGGTATGAACAACTTTCCTTCCTTTTCTTCAGAATTTTCATTCATGCTCAAAATTCACCCCATTATTCACTTTTCATTGACTACCGGACACCCTATTTCTTTTGCGACTTTCACCACTTTATATCACAACTTTTTCATTCTTTTTCTGTTTCTTTCTTCTTTTCATTTTTTTTGTATGGAGGTGTTCCATCTCTTTCAAGTCCATGGATCAAGGGGGACTTCTTCACATTTCTTGATTTTCCTTCTCTTTTCACCATACCCCCAACTTAGGCTTTTGACCTAAGTTAGCTATTCAAACACAACACTTCATGAGGACTATGGGTGAATGGATAAAGAGATGTCTCATTTTCTGAAGTTTCTTACAAGAAAAGGGCAAGGCTAAAAGGGGGTTCAACAAAGTTCACATACTCACAAGGTTGGTCACAAAAGAGGTATATTGTCAAATTGTTTCACTCTTTAGAATTGTTGCCTAAGATCATTTCAAGAGTTTGCGTAACTTAGTCAACTGGACCAACGGGGAAAATTCTAGGTGTCATCAAACAAGGTTCAAGGGAAGCTCATCACACAAGGCATTGGCACCAATATCAAACAAGACTCCACACTTTCGCTAGAGTGCAATGTTCATCACAAGAGACTCCATTAGATAATCGGCTAGCCACAACGAAATGCAAAAAGTTCACATATTTTCTAAGCAACTTCATTTGGCCTCATCGTAGTCGCGAATTCATTTTTTGTTCGATTAGGAGTACTATTCAAGTCATCGGTTTGGATCTTGACCGATACTCAAATTTGCACAAGAACATCCACATTCACACAAAACAAGAGGTGACAAAATTTATGGAAAGGCCAAAACCATTTACGTTCAAAACAAGGAGCCATAAACTCAAACATCCACAAAACAGTGTCAAAACACAATTTACAACACAAAAACCCAATACATAAACAAAAATAATAATCACGAAAGGTAGGTATGGAAATACCTCACCCCACCACAAATAAAAGCAATTTGTCCTCAAATGCAACAAAATATTAAAAATTCAATAAAAATGATAGAGAGGTAGGTAAAGAGAGGTCCTGTCTACACAGTTGCTCCATCTATCGGAGCATCAGTGCCCAGTGCAACATCAACATTGCTGGCTCCACTAAGATCAGCCATGGGTGTGTCTTCCAATAAGATCTGCACAGCTGAATCCATCATAGCATCCTCATATGCTGTAAGTCCCTCATAAGTGGCCTCCTCATCGACTTTAATATGCTACTCATCAGTCTCAGCCTCAGAATCTGCAACAGCTACCTCCTCAACTCGAACCTCATCTCCGGTGGTAGCCAGAGGCACATCTCTATCGTCAGGTATATCGGGGATCTCCATACTCCCAAATATTATAGACATATTCGTGGACTTCAGCTGGTCTACGTCCTTTCTCAGCTCAGCAATCGCAGCCTTTATGGCCGTCACCTCATCAGTTTTCCCCTGGCCTTGCTCACACTCCGCTAACCTTGCCGCAAGGGCATCAAGAAACACTCTAAGGGGTGTCACAACAACACTCAGGGTCCTCTCAATCATCCCAGGGATGGTGGCCTCAAGCCTGGAGGCACGCCTATTCGTAGAGTGGGCTAGTTGCCCTATCCGAAATAATGCAGTCTGGGTGAGCGGGCGTCGGGCAACAGCAGCAACAACAGTAGTAGACCTAGGAGGTATGTGGGTTGTAAAGGGCCTAGGAGTCACAGAAGGAACATCACTAGATATACCTGAAGGCCTAGGGGCCTGAGTAGGAAATACTGCCTCTGCCGGTAGTGTCAGAGTATTAACAACCGGGGAAGTGTCAACTGGGGCTGCTTTCTTCTTCTCAGCCTTGTCTTTCAAGTACTCTGCCTCAATCATCCGGATGTCGGTACAGGAGGTGGGAGTCACTTCCACATCCTTCTTCTCATCTCGAGGCACTCAGGCTAGCCTGTACAACTCGGTGATCAGCACCGGAAAGGGGAGAGAAGTTTGCCGCTGCTTGGCCCTCATGACTATTGCATGGCCAATGATCATTCCTAAGTTCAGTCTTGTCCCATCAATGATGCAATCAAGGCAGGCTGCTTTCGCGTGGCGGAGAATTAACTTGTTCTGGGATGGCATAATAGTATTGTTGATGAAGCCAAACCAGTACCTCGCTGCTACATTGAGGTCTTTCTTTTCAATAAATGCTCCAACCACGATCCACTTAGGAGTACCATCAGAAATCAGAAGAACCAGCCACTTTGTCATATTTTCCAACATTTTTGTCTGGATCATGTGTAGAAAATCATCCTCTATATTTACTGAACATTCGAGGACTACATTGATAGCATCACTATCACACTTCACTTTCTTGCCCTGATGACCACATAATCAACCGGCTTGAATTTGGCAGCCTGCTTCTTCCCTTGTGGCACTAGAGCTCCGTAGACAATGAAGAATTCCCAGACCCATTTTGGAATGTAAGGGCCACGGGGTCTAGTGAATATCTGGAATTTGTGGGCCCTCAAGTAGCTCATAATCTCTGGGTACCGGTCTATTACTCCATCAGTAGATAGTCTCTTCTCTTCGATGATGATCCTCAATCCCTTAGTCTTCAGTCTATTCATAGACCGGGGAGGAGGACCCTATGTAGGTGGTGCTGGGACCATAGCCTATGCCGGATCAGGAGGATGAGGAGTGGCCTGGGGAGTCCTGATCCTAGACGGATCATTCAACCTCTTGGAACATAGTTCAACTCTCTAGGCTGACACTAACTCATCATCTTCAGGCTCAGAAGTTACAGCCCAAGGGTCTTGGTGCTCACCCCCACTCTAAGAGGTGGTGAGGTGATTGGCATATATCCCCTCACTATTGGAGCTGGCCTCCGGTGATGCAGGCGCAGGTGCCTTGCCTTTCCCTTTTCCTTTGCCACCGATGGTAGGTTGCTTGGTTGCCTTTGCCCGGGATGTCGCTGCATCCTTATTTAATGTGATTTCTTTTTCCCTCTTGCGGGGTGGCATGTCTATACTGGCCACTTTTGGTCTAGCCATATCTGCAACAAAAAATTAGAAACTGTTAGAAACAGTTCAAGAAAAATGCAAAAAATCTATTGCAGACATACTCGCCGAATTACTTTGGTGAGCCAGATCTTGCTCACCAAAAGGATTGGCTAAAAAATTTTCCAAAAAAATTGCATGTCGACGATGGGTAGGGCCTTTTGGCGAATCGCCGACTTTACTCGGCAAGCACTGACTAGCCCGCCGAAAGTTACAGTGTATTTTAGGGGTTAGGGGCGCTGAAAGGGCGATCAAGAAAGTCTTTCAGCGAGTTGCTGAGTGCACTCAGACTTGTCGCCGAAGGTTACAGAAACAAAATCATGAAAACCTCTAATTAATGGTGATCAAGGGAGATTCGACGAATTGCCGAGAGGTTCGGCGAGCTCGACCCAGCTCGCCAAATTGCCCAACGTGCCTACTTTCTATCCCAACTTCCAAAATCAACCCCGCAACCCCGAAAAATAAAATCAAACCATACACTTGCTCAATTAGGCTTATACCCATAAGACCCATGACACCGGGGTACTCAGACTTCCCTAAATTTGGCCAAAATTGGCCATTTGACGACTTTAGCCTTAGGAATGACGTCAAACACTCCATCATTGGGCAAAGCACGTCATTTAGCACAATACGGGGTTACTTAGACTTCACTTTACTAGACACAACAAAAATTACGCACAACCTACAAGATTACGATAAATTTTAAAGCACAAAATTTGGGAAATCAACAACTCGGCATTTTATGCATGATTTTGGAATTAAAATTGACAAACAAGCACACAAACACGGATTCCGAGATACCGAGCACACTTCAAAACAATTTATAACAATGCAATTGAGTTTAACCGCTATTTTATGAGTTTTGGTTCGGAAAACCAACCTTTGATGCCGAATATATGAATTGAAATGCTAGGCGGCAAAGTATCCAACTCCAAACACAGGATCAACGACCAAAATCAAGAAAATGTGGGAAAATAGGCAATATAGGGTGTGGGTGTGATCTTGTGAAGTTAAAAAGTGATGGAATGTGAAAGAGTTTGAACTTTTAAACCTTTGGCTTTTTAAAAACCGTCCAGTTTTTACCCTTTCGGTGACATTAATTTTCTTTGTTGAACCACTCGGTGACATGCCGAGTGGGTACTTACCTCACCGAGTTTTACAAGACCTCCAGTTAATTTGGGGGTCCAAACGATGGACAAAGTTGGGCTCACCAACCTCTTCGGCGAGTCATCGATTGGACATTTTGCTCGCCAACCACTACTTTTCAAACACATTCCACATTTTCACCTGCATAATCAATACACGATTATTCCAAGAATAAAATGAAAGAAATAAAACTTAGGTTGCCTCCCATAAAACACCTTAGTTAACGTCGTGGCATGACGCAAGTCCTTAGTCAGACTTCATTTTTCAGGTTTGCCATAGGCACACTAGGCAACCCTCCTTGTTGTCTTGAGTAGAGATACGACAACAAATAACCCATTTGGGTCTCCAATAGTTGAACATATATGGAATGAGATGCAGTCATATGATTCAGCATTGAGAAGTTCTCTTTTATCTCTTTCAACACTCTGTCGTGTTCTTCGACTTTGTGGAGAATGAGTGAGAGCATCTCTTTGACTTGTCCACCCTCACAGTCCTTGGGTTTTCTACGTTCATGAGGGGGAATGCACCTATCTTTCTTTACGTACATTCCTTCAAATTCCATAACCCGTTTGGCCAAAAGATATAACTGAGTCAATAGTGTGGCCAAATTTTGGTCCTTCTCTGTCTCCTTTTTGGTATTAGTCATGTGGTCAAGGAGTTGGGCTACTATCGCATAGGTTTGTTTGATTAGACCACCCGAAGTAAGTTGATCAACCACTCCTCTGTTCTCAAAACTAAGACCTCAATAGAAGCTTTCCAGTAGCATCTTATCTAGGATTCCATGAGTTGGGGACTGCAATAGTAGTACCTTTAATCTCAGCCACAACTCATGTATTGTCTCACCCTTTAATTGCCTGAACTATAGGAAGTTATCCCTAAGAATCATCATTTTTTAAGAAGGGTGACCCACTTGGTTACCGTTGCTAAAAGACATGCTCATCTTTCCTGTTCTAAACAACAACACAAAAACCAAAACTAAAAGTAAGTAGGTTCAACTACAACTAAAAAAAACAAAATTCAACTTCACCAAAAGAATTTCAAACAACACCACTCCCCGGCAGCGACACCATTTTGATTGAATAACGTTTTCAAAGACACTTCATCCAATTCTAAGCATCAACAGTCATTAATTAGAATAAAACCCAACTAAATGAGTTGAGGTCGAATCCCATAGGGAGCGGTACGTGTTTAAGATTCAATAGGGAAGAATGAATATGTTCAAATCAGTCATATGAATAGAAATTATCGAATAAAAACATCATTCAAATAAGGGGTGACACGAATGTCAGATGGGGGATTTTCGTTTTGAAATTATCAACTACAAACAGTAATAAAAAATACGAAATAACAATAATGAGACGGGTTCTTGGGATGTGATTCGATTATAGGCTATTATAGACAAATGGGTAATTGCAACTATTAGAAAATGGCTAAATATTAGTGAGTAAGCTAGGTTATAGAGGGGATAAAATTTCTCTCAAACAATTTACCTCGAATAAAGTTGATTTCTCTCGAACAACAACAAGCATTCAAAATAAGAAGAACCGACACCTTAGTCCATTCACTCTCTCGAGCTGAATGTGTGAAAAAGGGTTTAGGATTCACTCTCTCAAGCTGAACCCAGGTCAACCCAATACCCACTAACCATTAATCAAACACCTTAGTTCTACAACCTCTCTCTCGAGCAAGCCAAGAACATAAAGGTAGAATCATATTTGCAACTATGATTCTTAAATCAACCTACAATGAATGATTGAACTCACTTTTAAATAAAAATTAAACTAACAATTAGCAAGAACCATAAGCTAAATCAGCCCATAATCATAGAATCACACCACAGAATTTGGGTTTTAACTTGTCACACCCCAACCCTAGGTGAGGCAGAAAAGTACCATATGAACACATGCTTTACAAGTGACCTATGATGAGAAAGTAAACTATTATGTAGATATATTTTACTGATGAGAGGCTTCATATACAACACATGTTGACTAGCTGAATCGATACATGTGACTAGTGAAACTTTGAATACATATGCTATCTTCACAATGTCTACAAAGCCTCTACTAGAATCCATGACTGTACCACTATGAAAATACGCATAGTAAAGACTCCGCAAAGCCCCGAATTAACTTGGAGCTCACCAAGAATCACTGAGTATCATGTGTTTCTATTGGGGAAATATACTAGTTAAGTACTTGTACCTGCAACATGAAATGGAGCATTCCCAACAAGGAATGTCACAACGAAAGAATGTACTGAATATGTAAGGCATAATACAACCATATGTAAATTAATAGCTCAAGTGAAACCAAATACCAATAGATAAAGATTAAAGACCACCTCTGCTTATACTTGTGGAATAGTGTATATTACATTCTTTTCTTTACTTTTCTGTGCGTTATAATTTTCATAAGACATATGATACAAATGACCAGCTGATCAATGGTAGAAGAGGATGACCCATGCTAGGCATTTTAACCCCTGGGATGCTGTCCTCATATTTCTACAAATAGGGATCGACCCATTCTAGGCTTTCGCCCCTGAGCTGCCACCCTTCTATACCAATTGGGATCAGGCATACTAGGCTTTCACCCCTGAGTTTCCACCCTTCTATACCAATTGGGATCGACCCATGCTAGGCATTTGCCCCTGGGCTGCCACCCATAATTATACATATTTCTTCACTTAGATTTTTTAATCTTTGAGATTGTTGTTTTGATGTTCATAACTCTATTGAGATTGTTCTTTTGATGATCATAACTCTTTTGAGATTGTTGTTTTGGTGGTAATAACCATTGTTGAGATTTGGAACAATGGACCACTCGTAGAAGACATATGAATATGGACTTATGATAATAACAACAACATGGGAAGCAAATGTGACATGAACGTGTAATACTTAGGAGCTTATATGACTTAGTAAGCATTTTGACATGTCAAATTGAAGCACATATCAAGTGAAGACATTTAACATTCAACGAAGAGATTTTAACTCTACATGATAGTCAAATACTCACTAACTAATATCAAATACAAGGTGTTCATGAACGTGGAACCAAGGGGGAACGTGGGTAGATTCAACTTAAGGACGGATACATATTGCAAGTAAGTACTTATAAAATGTACAATAGAGAAAGTAGGGATCTTGTGAGGTAACATTATAGTTTA
>JAKRZT010032641.1:0-13255 GCA_029582215.1 Solanum sparsipilum
TCCTAGTTATGTTATACTTTATTTATACACATTAAACATATTGTAATTTATTATATACATAAAATACATCTATTTTAAAGTATTATAATTGATAAGTACGTATTGAGTGATCTTTTATTCATTTGTTTTGAAATGTCCACTTAATTAATATTATTGGAATAACTGGATTTTTTATTCATGGTTAAAAGTAGTGAAATAATTTCACCATTTTCAATATATGTTAATTCTTGTGTGGAATGATTATAATATAAAAAAATTAATGTATTCTTTATGGCATAGTTATATATGTCTTATCATCAATTATTTTTAGAGATATCCAAATTTCAAAATAATTTTTTTCTCTTGAAAAACATCCATTATATAGACTAATCTATTTAGTTGATTATATTTAAAGAAAAATTTAATCAAACTCTTTTAATCTACACTTAATTACTATATTTTACTAATTTTGTATTACAAAATAATTAAGTATAATCTTAAGTAGATAAGATAGTCATTTGTAGTTTATTTTAAGTGAAAAAATAATTTTTCAAAGGTATGCGTTGGCACCTTATGATTATAATTGAGTTCACGGGAGGGGTAGAGGAAGGAATGTATTTTATGTATATGTAGAACATAATTTGGTTTATAATGAAAAAAATATTAATGTGTAAAAACAAAATTACAAAAATATATTTTTAACTAAAGTGTACAATTTTTTTATTAACTAAATAATATTTATTTTTAAAAATAAATCGGATAAACTATACACACACAAAAAAATATACACAAAAACATTTTTTCATTTTCCTTGGCAGCCAAATAGTTTGTGTTTTAGTAGTTCAAGGAGTTTGGGAAATATAAAAAAGGTTAGTTTTGTTTGGAGGGAAAAGTATTGAGGAAATGCAAAAATTAAAACAAGGATATTCTAGTCTTTTTACTTTTTGGCCAAATTCTGGCCAAATATTTCTCTTTTTGAGTCGAGCTTTACCGTCCACGGAATATCCCACGAGCCCCAAATCCCGTAGACAACTCATCCTACGCGTTCCCCAACCCACGCCTAAAAAAATTCTGGCACGATGCCCTTTCTCCTTCACTCTATATATTCCTCCTACACTCACGGACTTTTCTCTAAATCTACAAAACAGAGTCATTTTACTTTCTGAAAAAAAATAAAATATATATATACATATTTGTTGCCTGCCACCATGGGAAGTGAAGGTGATTGCAAGACTAATCAAAGGAAACCCAGATTTCTTTGCCTTCATGGATTTCGAACGAGTGGAGCAATTTTGAAGAAGCAAATATTTGATAAATGGCCAACTCAAGTGGTGGATAAATTGGATCTAGTTTTTGTTGATGCGCCTTTTCCATCTCAAGGCAAATCTGAAGTTGAAGGCATCTTTGACCCTCCCTATTACGAGTGGTTCCAATTCAATAAGGTTGCTTCCTTTTTTCAGTATTAAAATTCCATCACATAGCTCTTCCTTCAATTTCGATCTAACAACTAATTGTTGTTGTTTTTCAATACAGGAATTTACAGAGTATGAGAATTTTGATAAATGTCTTGAATACATTGAAGAATGTATGATTAAGCATGGACCTTTCGATGGTCTTCTTGGTTTCTCTCAGGTAATTTAAGTTTTTTTTTCTTCTCTTTATTCGTTATTGGATTGGTTATAAATTTGGTTCAATGCTTTTTGCGTTTATTTTGGAAGTATTTGATAAGAAAAAAAGGTCTGTTATTTACGTCAACAATATTTTTTCCATCAAAACAATTGTTTTTTTAAAGCAAAAAGACATAATTTAGACTATTTCCGGTTGAAGGTGGACTAAAATTCTTTATTTGAGGTTGATGCTTTTTTCAAAAAAAATACTACTATAATAATTATTTCTTCTCTGCATTTTAAGTACTTTTCTCTTTTTCTTTTTTCACATTTCAAATTTATGATGTATTACAATTTGATTTTGAGTATCTCTGTCTTTTGATACAATTCAGGGGGCAATTCTTTCTGGAGGATTGTCCGGGTTGCAGGCTAAGGTACACACTACGCGATAAATTAAATTTTTGTTTAGTTCTTTGTGTGAAATGAAAATATCAAAATTCCAATCGTACTGTCATAATTATTCGTGTTCAATTAAATTTTTCATGATAATTGATGATTATATGGTGTGATATTGGCAGGAAGTGGGACTTACAAAGGTTCCAAAAATAAAAAATCTGATAATAATTGGAGGTGCTAAATTTCAGAATAAATCTGTGGCCGAAAAGGCTTATTCATCAGCAATTACATGCCCTTCCCTTCATTTTTTAGGTACTTTTCTGTTCCTGCAAAAAATTTCAACACGCTGTATTGTTGTTCTTTGGCTATTTTACAGTACACGTAGTATGATTCTTTTTTATTTATTTCATAAATTTTTGTGCAAAATGAACAACACATTATTTTGTTTCTTTTAAAACGTTTGTTTTATAAACTAGGACAAGTCAACTATAGATTCTGGTCAATTTGGGCCGACTCGATTTGGTAAGAAATTTCACGGAAGGATGCAAATTAAGTACTATAGTATTTGTTAAATAAATAAAGGCATGTCGAGAAACACAATGTATAGTTCCAACTTATTAGATCGATAAATACGTCAATATTGGTTATTGTTGGGAGGAATATTTAGAGGATATGCCTTGATATATACAAAGGATTTTTTAGACAAGAGGAGTTGTTTGATCGATGGTTATAAGGTATATCAATCTCGAAATATTTCATATTTCCTTGTGAATATCAATTAATCTCAAGAATTAGTTATTTTGTTTAAAAAATAGATAGTTAATTGTGTGAGACATTCCAACCGTCATCCAGTCACCAAACAACTCATAAATTCTTGTTTCATAACTAATTGCAGTTATGAGTTGTTTCAATTGACTTATTAAACTATAGCATAAGCTAGAAAATCCAAACTAATGACTTCAACATGCCTATTTTTAGGAGGGGGTGGGGGGTCCAGCTGCTAAACTTCAACATGTTATTATCGCAACATGTATCCAAAGCTTCTAATTTTCTTAAATGTGTTTTAATATGTTATAGCAGGTGGTATGCTTTATTTTCAGGGCGATTAGTTATATTTGTTATGAATAATTATCTATAATAACTTTTAAGTGATCTAACAATGATAAAATCTTACTTTTCACACTTCGAAGATGAATTATTTTTTTTAAAAAAATATACAATATTAATTACTGGTTATTAATTGATCATTATAGGTGAGAAAGATTACCTAAAGAAGTATGGGATAGAACTGTTGGAATCATGTGTTGATCCAGTGGTGATTCATCATCCTAGGGGCCACACTATACCAAGATTTGGTAAACCTCTTTAACTTTTTTAGTAATTCAACTTCATTTAATGTTTATTATATTCTGTGTTGTTAATTAATTCTTCTTCTTTTTTCAGATGAGAAAGGATTAGAGAGTATGCTTAGTTTCATTGAGAAGGTGCAAGCAGAGATTAACAAGTGAACAAGTTTGATAATTTTTTTAATTTTTTTTTGTGGTAGTCCCTCGTTTGGGACATATAATTTCTACTTTTTTTTAAATAAATAAAATAGTACCGAGCTTATTAGAAAGGTTACAGAAGTATGGCCATGCTATTGTATTTACGGCAGTTTGCCATTCTATTAGATTTAAATAGGCTTAAATCATCGACTACCCCTTAAAGTTGTTCACATAATTCACTTAGACACCTCAATTAAAATTAGTATTTATTGAATATTTTTACCTATTCAAAAATTGTTTTTTAAAAAATAACATGTGGCACCGGGCCCCCAAAATTATTTAAAAAAATAATTTTTTGTTTAAAATTATTTCAAACACATTTTATATCTAAATTTTTAAAAAAGAAAAAAAAAATAAAAAAATGTCAACCTTCCCCTACCCAACCCCCCTTTTATCTTCGACTTCTTCCCAAATCACATTCTTTTTCAAATCACAAAACATAATTTCTTTTCAAATAATTTGAAAGATTAACTTTAAAAAAATATATATTTCCATACTAGGATTGAAGAAGCAGGAAAATTTTGCCGCAGTTATTTATTTCTACATCAATCACAAAAAGAAATTGATAGCTCAAAAATTAATTCTTACGAATTTTCGAATATCATTTTTGATAAATTTAATAGGTTTATATTTGAATTTGAGTAAACATATTTGTTCGAAAATTGTGATAATAAATATTGGCTAACTTCTTTTATACGTAAAAATCATTTATCTTCTTTCTTCTTCATATTTATTCCATTATTTTTATGAAATTTGAAATAAATTGTACGAAAGAAAGTCTTTCTTTCAAATCTGAATCGTATGATTTCTTCCTAGTTGATGTTCATTTATTTTCAGATTTGAAAGAAATTAAATTCTTTTTTTTTATAAAAAGAAAGGAAAATAATGTTGGAACTAAAATGGAGAAAGTCTTGCAAATTAAATTATGAAGAATATGACTGGCAGGGGGTGGGGTGCTTTTCTTTTTTGAAAAAACGTGTAAATGAAAGAAGAAAAAAATTCTTTTAAGTTAATTATAGTGTCAATAAAATAAAAAAAGAGAAAAAAAAGTCAAAAAAAAAACACACTATTATGAATCTTTGTCAAACCAATTCATGCGAACACAGATATTGTGCACTATCAACGATTAATGCACGTTAGTTAAAGTATGTACTTAATATCAATTTATATGATAATTTTTTAAATATAAAAATATAAACTTAATGTGTTAATATATAAATATAAATTAAATAACTCTATTAGATAAAATTTGCTTGGATTGAAATTTTAAAATATGTTTGCAATAGTTTTTGGAAACATAAATTTTCATTTTCATTTTCATTTTGAAAAACATCAAACATAATTTATATCCATAAGTTTGAAAAATTATATTAAAAAAAAAATATAAGTTAGATATGAATTTATCATTTTTATAACATGATATTCCAATAAATATTGTTAATAACACAATTACTAGTTACTACAATTCGTGAAAAGACAAATAATAACATCAATGGTAACTAATTACTATTCTTTTATACAATATTTCCACATTTAAAACAATTTCTTCACGACAAACATACATTTTTCAAATCAGACAACTCAAAAGATAGATGGGAATTAATTGGAGTCATAGATAAATAAAATTATTTTATATAAAATATTAAATTTTGGAATAACTTTTAAACTTAAAAAATGATATATACTAACTTTTACCAAATTTTTTTCTCAAAAATGAATATCCATCAGCAGACATCAAACGACACCACTATCAGAAAATTACCCAGATTTCTTTGCCTTCATGAATGGAGCGATTCTGAAGAAGCAAATATTTGATAAATGGCCAATTCAAGTTGGATCTTGTTTTTGCTGATGCACCTTTCCCCTCTCAAGGCAAATCTCATGTCGACGCCATTTTTCACCCTCCTTATTATGAATGGTACTAGTTAGTTCAATAAGGTTGCACTTTTTAACAAGAAAATTATAATGTTCTTAATTTTATTTTATAATTGTTGTTGTTTTGAAATACAGGAATTAAAACAATATGATAATTTTGATAAATGTCTTGCATACATACAAGACTGTATGATTAAGCATGGACCTTTCGACGGTCTTCTTGGTTTCTCCCAAGTTTTTTTTTTTTCCTTATTATCTTGATTGGATATAAATTTGGTACAATGATATTGATTTTGTTTGATATAATTTTTTATATCAGTGATTTGTGTAACAATAAGGTATATATGAGTCACTTTTATAACAATAAGTTTTGTAGCACGGACAAAATTGAGGGCTTTCCCCTTTCAAATTTGTAATATTGTAGGAAGTTTGCACAATATGATTCTGAATATTATCTGCCTTTTGATACAATTCAGGGGGCACTAATTTCTGCAGCATTGCCAGGGTTGCAGGATAAGGTAAGTATTGGAAATGTTAATGTTACAATTTGAATGTTTCCATTTTTTTTTAAAACGATAACTCAAACTTACAATCTCAGCATTAAAAGTGAAGGTTGTTTACCATTGAAGCAATCCACCCTTGTTACTTCTGATACTTATTTTGGTGTGTTAATTGACAGGGAGTGGGACTTACGAAGGTTCCCAAAATAAAATATCTGATAATAATTGGAGGTGCAAAATTGCAGATTAAACCACTGGCCGAAAAGGCTTATTCATCAGCAATTACATGCCCTTTCCATTCACTTCTTAGGTACTTTCTCTCCTTACAAATTATCAAACACTTTGTGTATATGTTTCAGGGCTAACTTCGTTACGAACAAATATTCTATATTTTAAAATCAAACACTTGCGAGTTGCGACCTTTGTATTATGGCTTATATTCACCGGCTATTATAGGTGAGCGAGACTTTCTAAAGACGCATGGGATGGAACTTTTGGAATCATATGTTGATCCGATGGTCATTCACCATCCAGAGGGCCACACTATACAAAGATTAATTTGGTACACCTCTTAACATTTTTATTAATTCAACTTCATTTAAAGTACTTTCTGCTACTCTTCAAATTTGTGTGTCCAACACAGGTGCGGCAATCCGGGCATTGGCAACTTAGATTTTCTGTGTAGCCCTTGTTGTTCAACAAAAATGACAAATACCATCCTCTTTTGTTTTTCTTCTTCAGATGAGAAAGGATTAGAGAGCATGCTTAGTTTCATTGAGAAGGTGCAAGCAGAGATTAGTACAAGTTTGATAAAATTATGTTTTTTCATGCCAGTTCCTCATTCTGGAAATAATTCTTCCCTTGGCTTTTAAAAGTAAAATCGCTCCTAATAATTATCTATGACATTCAAGGGGGTGTTATAAATTCATTGAATTAGTGGATTATCTATATTCTTAGTAGATAAACTACTTGCATATATTCTCTAGGTTTTATGAACTATTTATGTATCTACTTATTGTGACACTTCACATGGTGACTTTTGAAGTGATTTTTCAACCTATAAATAGGATTGTTATTTCACTACTGCATGAGATATTTGAAGACATTTGAATAAGACGATCTCCACAATCTACTCTCGTTATTTATTGTTTACATTTCTAGTAGTACATTGCTTATATTTTATGTTAGCAAACATATTCCTGCTCATCTATTAGCTGCAGAAAGAAAGAAATGAAGAAGAGCACGTGAGCAACACACTATATTAACACAGGAGGGAATAAAATTAGTTAGGTTGTTAGAATATTTCTACAAGATTTAGACAAGTGTACAACTGAGATTTTCTCTGTATTTTTCTTTTTGTTATTTTCCTGCACAGAATACTTGTATATAAAGATACAAGATGATGATCAATAAAGCATCAGAAAATTTCCACAAACGTTTCCTACATTTCTTACATTGTATGAGAGCAGTAAGCTCGGTCCAATTTTCATTCACTCATCATCTACAAGGGGAGATTCTTCATCCTCCAACAATTAGGGAACAATTGTTGCACCTGCAGCATCTGCTATGGACTCCAGTCACCCCTATTATCTTCACCCCTCTGATTCTCCTGGAATGAATCTCATAAGCACTGTGTTTGATGGACGAGGTTTTCCTGGTTGGAGGAGATTGATTTTGATAGCTCTTTCAGCTAAGAGGAAGCTAGGCTTCATCAATGGCACATGTCAAGCACCACCTTCCGATGCTTCTGATTCTTCTCAATGGAACTGTTGTAATAACATGGTAACCTCCTGGTTACTCAACTCATTATCCAAAGAGATTGAAGATAGTGTCATCTATTCAAACATCTCAGAGATAGATAGAGAGGTAGGAATTTCTCGAACGAACCGCACTGCTAAGGAGCTTTGGGATAGCCTCTGACAAAGGTTTGGTAAGTCTAATGATACCAACCTTTTTCATCTACAAAAGGAGCTTAATGGCTTAGTGCAAGGGAATTCTGATATATCAGGTTATTTCACTAAATTGAAACGTTTATGGGATAAGTTGGACTTTTTAAATACATATATTACTTGTTCTTGTGTCTGCGTTTGTAATGGATGATTGCCATAGACTACATGGGTACCCTGAGGATATCGAGTTTACTAAAGGGAAAAACTCTATAATCAAAGGGACTGCAACTTTTGCAGGAGAGGACAACTCTTATCAGTCTTCTAAGGAAGGAGGGACAACTAACTTTCAACACTTTACTAAGGAACAAATGGCAGAAATCACTCAAATAGTGAAGGAAATGCAGATGTCTCATTCAGTGCCATCAATAGAGATAAATGCAAATGGTGTAGCTGGTACCATCCTTAAATACTCAGGCACATGTTTTTCAGTTTTTAATTCTGCAAATTGGATTATTGACTCAGGAGCATCAGAACACATGTGTTTTGATGCCTCTTCTTTCTCCTTTATGAAGCCTATTTCCTGTTCCTATTAGCATCAGTTTACCTAATTCTTTCAAGGTAACTGTCACTCATATAGGTAGTGTTTCTATTCTGCCTAACCTTACTCTAACCAACGTCCTTCATGTTCTTGTTTTTAAATACAATCTTATTTCTATACATAGGTTGTGTGCTCAAATCAACTGGGATGTGTTGTTTACTTCTAGTGCATGTCTCTTGCAGGACCTTCTAATGAAGAGAGTGGTAAGCTTTTGGTGAGCTTAGAGAAGGATTATATCTTCTGTAACCAACTAATTTTATGCATAGTTTAAATTATGCCAAGCAATGTGTCTCTTTTTCAAAAAAAGAAGCAATTCCAGTTTTATTCCTGTTCTTTGTGATGCTCTTTCAAATGTAAGCCTTTAACATATGAGACTTGAGCCTTTGCCCCTATCAACAATGAAATTGTTTAATTTTATCAACCATTCTTCTTATTCTACTCTTATATGTCATGTTTGTCCTCAAGCTAAACAAACCAGGTCCTCCTTTCCTACTAGTTCAATCAAAACTAAAGAAACTTTTGAATTAATTCACATTGATACTTGGGGTCCTTATAAACATGCTACTCATAATGGTTACAAATATTTCCTTACCATAGTTGATGACTATAGTAGATGAATTTGGACATTCTTGCTGAGCACTAAAATCAATGTTTTTCCAATTTTAAAGACCTTTTTATCTATGGTCAAAAGACAGTTTAACAAGAAGGTTAAGTGTATCAGTTCTAATAATGCTTTGGAACTTGGGAAAAGAACCCTCACAACTGATTATTTGCAAGAACATGACATTTTACATCAACAAAGTTGTGTAGCCACCCCACAACAAAATGGGGTGGTAGAAAGGAAACATATACATCTTTTGGGGGTTGCTAGAGGTCTGTTTTTTCAATCCCATGTTCCCATTTCTTATTGGGGTGAGTGTGTTCTAATAACTACACATTTAATCAACCTTTTTCCTTCTAAGGTTTTACATGGCAAGACACCTTATGAAATCCTCTTTCACCAGTCACCTTCAAACTCTTCTTTAAGAACTTTTGGTTATCTTTGTTATTGTTCCACCTTATCTCAAGGAAGGAGTAAATTTGATCCCCCAGCTACGAAATATGTTTTCTTAGGTTATCCTCATTCCCAAAAGGGGTACACAGTCATGGACCTCACCACTAAGAAAATAATTGTATCCAGGGATGTCATTTTTTATGAAGGTCAGTTCCCTTTTGCTACATCTTCTACCTCATCCTCTCAACTCTTTACTCTTTCTCCCTCTTATTTTGATGTTCCAGATCAACCATTTTATCCTCACTTTCAATAATCACATCTTTTCTTATGTTCCTCCACCACATTTTTCTCCTAACATTGTTCATCCTCCTTCACCAGACCCTGTCATTCCTCATGTCCCTTCTCCTAGAAGATCAAAAAGGCTTTCTCACAAACCAGGTTATCTAAAGGATTTTACATGCAGTAGTGTTTATCTCACTAATCTTACTGACTTGTGCTTTACTTTCCTTCCTCCTACTCAAGTTTTTTCTTTTAATACCCTGTTTGTTCCTAATAAACAAATTTTCAGATCCCTCAACCCACTAGTTACTCTCAAGCTGCTGCACACCATGAATGGGTATCTGTTATGGCTGTCGAAATTGCAGCTCTAGAACTCAACGACACTTGGAAAGTTGTTTCACTACCTCTAGGAAAGAAGGCTTTACCTTGCAAATGGATATACAAGATCAAACTTCTTTCTGATGGTTCAATTGAAAGATTTAAAGCTTGATTGGTGGTGAATGAGGATATTAAAAGAAAATGAATTGACGACAATGAGACATTTTCTCTTGTTGTCAAAATGGTAACCATAAAGTGTCTCTTAGCAGTGGCAGTAAAGAAAGATTGGAAAGTTTCACAATTGGACATCAACAATGCCTTCTTACATGATTCATTAGAGGAGGAAGTTTTCATGAAATTCCTACCCGGGATTATTCCTCCATCACCTACCCATGTTTGTCTTCTTAAAAAGTTTTTGTATGGTTTGAAACAAGCTTCTCGACAGTAGTATTCTCGACTTGTTGGTGCTCTAAGATACAAGGGGTACACTTCGTCTTTGAATGACTACTCTCTATTTTTTTTAAAAATCTGCAAGCCTTATCTCTATTGTTGCAGTTTATATGGATGCTATTTTTTTAACTGGTGATGATCTTCATGAAATTGCTGAAATCAAGTCTTTTCTCAATGCTGAATTCAGGGTAAATGATTTATGGGACATCAATTATTTTCTTAGTCTGGAAATTATTAGAGATAATTAAGATTTTATCATCAGTTAACACAAGTTTGCTCTTGACCTTCTCAGAGAATTTGATACTTCCCATGTTTCCTCTGTTATTTCTCATTTGGATCCCTCTATCAAACTACATGCAGATGCTGACATACTTCTTTCTGATCCTACCACTTACATGCATTTAGTAAGGAAATTGAATTATCTAATGCATACTCGTCCATACCTTGCCTTCTCAGTGTTGAAACTCAGTCAATTTATGCAGCGACCATGCCACTCTCATTACTCTGCTGCTATTCGTGTATTGAAATATCTGGCTTTGGATCCAGGGCAAGAAATTCTCTTATCGTCTGTTCCTTCCCTATCTCTAAATGCTTTTTGCGATGTCGACTGGGCATCTTGTAAGAATTCTCGCCAGTCGATCAGTGGATTCTTCATTACCCTTGGTGGATCCTCCATTTCATGAAAATCAAAAAGCAAACTTTCATTTCCCTTTCTTCAGCAAAGGCCGAATACAAGTCCATGAGAAAAGTCACTGCCGAGATAACTTGGCTCATCCATTTACTAGAGGATCTTTCAGTTCCACCATCATTACATGTTCCTATTTAACTCTGATAGTCAAGCTGCGATTCATAACCAATGAAGAATTATACCCCTCTTTCCAGAAGAACTGGAAATATCATATTGATTATTTTGATACTTTCAGAAGATTTGCAACTAAAAAGTATGCCCTTTACTGTGTTCATTATTAAAGGAATATAGTTTCTAAAAGCTTCGCCAGTACTCGAAAGACTCGAAAGACCTACTTGATGAGTTTTCTTATGAGTGAGTTCGTAGGTGCCCGTAAGTCGAGTGTAGCGAAGGGATTCTCCTAAGAGAAGCTTTAGCCCTTGAACCTGAAACAACTTTTATGAGCTGTCTCAGTAGTGCACGACTTTATTTTATTAGTTGTATGATTGCCCACAACCCTGTTTTCCTTGAGAGGACAAAACATGTGGAACTTGATTGTCACTTTGTTCGACAACAATATGCATTTGGGTTGATCTCTCTACAGTTTGTTCCTTCTGTTACGATCCGATTTCGAAAACTAAGGTCTCGAAGCCAATTTCGCAACTTTGGCAATTTTGTACATGTTTTGGAAAAATTACAATTTGGAAGTCGCCATTTAATTTTTTAGGAAAAATTAAGAAAACCATTTAAAAGAAAGGGTTTTTGAAAGAAACAAATTAAACCAGAGTCGGGTAATGGTTCAAATAATTTTCTAAGGAAGGGTTTAGGCATCTTAGAGAATCCACTAACACGCGGTTTACCGACAAATTAAAAAATTTGGCTAACTTTTAAAAAGAAAACTTAAATTACCTAAAATCTTATTTTTTGAAAGGGGAAATCTTTTGATACTTACACATTCGTATTATCCCAAATAATAAAGTAATTCCAATGTTAAAGCGTCAAAATTAACTTAATCAATTTGTCCGAGTCAAGTTTTTGAGTCGAATGATCGACACAATCACTTGGGAGTGGATTTATAAGCTAAATACCAACTATGAAGAATATGAATAATTCTTAAGTTAGTCTTAAAGCTTAGATTGTCTTAACTAAAACGGGTTTGAAAACTTGACTACTAAAAAAATGAACAAGTAATGGAATAATACAAAAAAAGAAAAATTAAAAAAAAAAAAACTCCCAAGGATTCATCTAAGTTAGATATAAGAAGAAAATGTTGGCATTTCCAAAACAAATTAAAAACATAAATCAAGATAAATAACAAGAATCAAGGCCCTTGGCCTAAATGCTCTTTGCAGCTGCCATGATGCTATTGCTGCCGATCTAACTACACTTTTTAAGTCCAAAAGAATCCAATTTTCTGCCCTTTGGGGGCTGCCGCAATCCTGCCGATTTTTCGTGATTTAAATCCAATCTTGCCCTCATTTTCCGGCCTTTTGAGGCCTTTGCTGCTGCTGGTTATTTTACCAAGCTTTTAAGTCCAAAATACTCAAATTTCAACCCTTTAGGACTGTCATTACTTCACTACTAAGTTGTTGATTTTGGTTTGGACTTTAACCAAACAGTACTAGCCTTCTTTTAACGACTTGGGTGAGGTCGACTCGAATATAAGAGTATGCAAGAGATGGGGAGTCCATTGGACTCATTCGGAGAGTTCATGAAAAGAACGTGAATAAAATGATTAGCACAAGTGAACTAAACAAGTATGAGTCGCTACTTACAAAATAAAACAACTCAAAGCAGCAAATTCGTCAAATATTTGATATTCTAATAATAACATATTCCTTGTTAACTAATTTAACACCAATTGTCCATAAAGAAATAAAACATCCAATTTTATACAACATAGAGTAATCAATATCATGAAAAGAAAATCACTAAACCTACAGATAATGTAATACTCACAAACTCATATAAACTATACTTTCGAGGAAATAATTGACACCCTAACTCTCATGGATTATGGAAATAAATAACATGCAGCCAACTAGTGAAAGTAAAATGACCATAATATCAAAATTACTCCACTAGTTGAATCATATTGAGATAAATGTATACAGATTTACAAAATAAAAAAAATAAAAATAAAAACAACTTATAACATC
>JAKRZT010032642.1:0-12131 GCA_029582215.1 Solanum sparsipilum
GAATATTTTTAAATATAAAACAAAATAATATTTTTTTGTGAGACATCATTAATATCAAATTAATTATATGATGATTTGAAAAATAAACAAACAGCTATTCATGCGAATACCTTTCTGCCAAGCTATATTTCTTTCACTTTGAGTTTTTTTTTTTTTCCTTTTTGATTATGTGGTTGTGAAATTACTTGAGTTTTCTGTTAGATTTTAAGCTATTAGTAACAGAAGGATGAAACCTGCCAATTTTGTGAAACTTTAAGGATGTTATTTGT
The DNA here is from genome assembly GCA_029582215.1 of Solanum sparsipilum. NCBI lineage: Eukaryota > Viridiplantae > Streptophyta > Magnoliopsida > Solanales > Solanaceae > Solanum > Solanum sparsipilum. The sequence goes on from JAKRZT010032642.1 coordinate 270, forward strand.
TTACATGGATACTTTAAGGATGTACATTAGGTTTTGAGGATAGTATAGGGATGTTTTTGGCCAAAAACTCACTAGTAACCTATGGTTTTGAGACTTTAAATAGTGATTATTTTGATGTTCCCCAATTTAATTTATTTTCCAGTTTAATTATGTGGGGTCTAAGGACTTGACCAATTGAAACAAACCAAATCTTGGAAACTGTGATTGTGGTGTTAACATGTTTTAGACAAATTCATGGGAAAGCATGTTAACACCACAATCACAGTTTGCAAAATTTGGTTAAAACAAATTTTCACAACTAAGTAAAATTGTCAATAAAAATAGATAACACTGAATCGTGACTTAGTTTCTGAGGTCCATAATTTTATGCATATCAGAGACATAATTTTAATGGGTTTTAAATTCTAGGCTAGTGACATCTGGTGTTGATTATAACCGGTTTCTATCGTTAGAGAATTTTTTAAATATAAATATTGAATTTGGACTTAATCAGTGGGAACACATACTAAAGTCTGGATTTTGAATTGATCCTGAAAGTTGATTTTGTCACAAGTATATTTCACCCGAATGCTGCAATTTACAAATGTTATCTCCAATAAGAAAATGCGACGTAATCTACAGTAGTTTAACTCTTTACTAGTTCCCTCCATGATACAATAATCTAACAACGTCGTATAACTCAAACTCCGGATTAGTTGAAGAGTCCAAAACTCTACCAAACGAACGTACACCTTCCTTCAATATGAAATTACTCTTTTTTATATAGTGAATTAGTTGAAGACTTAGAGTATTCTTCTTTGTCTCAACTCTCTCTCTTTCAATACGTTAACCTCAACATACAATATACTACTTCTCATCTTTGCCATCTCTATTTTTGTCCTAAATATAATGTAAGACCACCACTATTTATAGGTGAAGAATTCTTTCTTGCAATATATAGGAAGAATGTGGGTAAATGGATAGAGAAATTATGCCTTAAAACTTACATGAGTAACAATACATAATCAGGTAAAATAATGTGTTTTTTACCTACTTGAACGCAAGATACTTCGTGCACCGAGTTGACCTTTTATGATAGCATTTTTTTTCATTGTTCTTTTTGTTTGTTGTCTTGATGTTATATGTCCTCTTAGTGTTTCCCATGTAAAACATTTAGTACATTACTTGCCTATTTGTAATCATATAATTTATTCTTCTAACAATTTACAAAATGATCATTCTGCTTTAAGATTTTCAAGAGGATTAATTTGGTTTTAGTTATTCAATTTACTTGTTCCACCAGTTTGCAACACTAATATTAAGAGGAAACATTGACATACATTGCAACCAACTAACATTTCTGAAAACAGAATCATGCACAAATCAAGTGCTAAAACAAAACAAAAAAAGCAATCTTTCCATAAAACAAACAAGTGATCAATTTGGAACAAGACATTCCGAGAACATGCTCAGCGTGCAAGAAATTGAATCTTGATCTTCTGTAGCATTCCTACAACATCTTTCATGTTTGTCCTTCTTGCCGGAGATTCAACACAACAATCTAATGCCACTTTCATGATTGATGCCACAACATCTAGCTTCTTCTGTAAGCGATTATCCAATGGTGTTACCAAGTTGGCATCTACAACATCCATTACTGCCTCTGGGAGTGAATAACTCACCCATTGCTTCAAGCTAAGATCTCCGTCAAATTCACTAGGCTTTCTCCTCGTAAATGTTTCCAGCAACATAATCCCGTAACTATAGACATAACATTTTATTGACACCAGTCCATCCATTCCATACTCTATAGTCAAACAATTAATTTAGAGATGCAATATACTTTCTTGATTGGAAAAAAAAAAGACGAAAATTCAATGTTCAAATTAGCAAAAACAAAGAGACATACCCGGTGCAATATAACCAAATGTTGCTAAGGTTTTTGTGTATAGATCACTCTCATCTTCACCAAGCAGTTTTGAAATACCAAAGTCGCTTAGGTGGGCAACCATATCCTCATCCAGCAAGACGTTACTAGGATTTAGATCACAGTGAATCACAGGTAACAAGCATCCATGATGGAGATATTCCAACGCACATGCCACATCTATCATAATGCTTAGTCTCTGGCTGATATCTAGGAAGTAGTTGTGGGAATACAAATACTTGTCAAGACTTCCATTAGGCATATACTCGAGCACTAAAGCCTTAAAATCCAGGTTGGAGCAACTAGTGATGACTTTCACGAGATTCCTATGGCGAAGGCTGCGCAAAACTTCACATTCTGTATCAAAACTTTTGAATGCCGCTTCTAGTTGCAGATTGAACACTTTAACTGCAATATGAGTTCCACTTCTGAGAATGCCTTTGTAGACAGAGCCAAAACTTCCAGAACCAATCAGATTAATCTCGCTAAGAGAATCAGTTGCTTGGAGCAGTTCATAGTATGAAATTCTTTCTGTTGTTGCAATAAACAATGAATCAGCTCGTTGAGGAGATCTTTTACCTCTTCTATACCTTATCCATAGGAACACAAAGGCGATAGGAACAAATACAAGTGCTATTCCTAGCAAAAGAAATAGAACTAGCAATTTTTTCCTATTTGATCTATGCGTTGATGAAGTGGGGCATGGCGGGACATTAAACCTTGATAAACCACACAATGCTTCGTTGTTGATGAAAAATTGACTCGAGAGGTTCTTGAAAGGACCCCCCGAGGGTATTTCACCATGCAACTTATTGTCAGAAACATTAAAATGCTTGAGGTATTGAAGTTTCTCCATAGACATGGGAATAGTTCCTGATATATTATTATGAGAAATGTCTAGAAATTCCAAACCTACCATGTTGCTCACTGAGTCAGGTATAGATCCTTGCAACTTGTTGAGTCTCAAAGAAAAGTTCTCCAGATTTAGCAATCCTCCGATTTCGATAGGAATACCATTTGAGAATTTATTCATTGACAGATCAATCAGTGTCGCAGCCTTTAGATTTCCAATTTCTGGTGGTAAAGAACCAACCATGTTGTTTGATGATAAGTTAAGCTCCGTTAGATCTCTAAGATTCCCCAAGCTTGGTGGTATATTGGAAATCAATTTATTGGAATCAAGAAGTAACAACCTCAGGGAAGTAACATTCCCTAAACAATTAGGAAGAGATCCTGAAAGTTGATTTTGACCCAAGGAAATAACACCCATATGTTGCAATTTACAAAGATTATCTCCAATAAATCCTGTAAGTTTGTTGTTGTGCAAGTACAAGCGCTGAAGGTTTCTCAAGTTACGAGTTGATGTAGGAATTGATCCAATCAAGTTATTTTTAGAAAGCTCAAGGTCTAATAAGCTGCTTAAGTTCCCAACTTCATTTGGAATTCTCCCTTTGATTTTGCAACGACTGGCATAAAATTTTACAAGAGGTATGGAGAAGTTCCCTACAGATACTGGAAGCATGCCATTTAGAGGGTTGGAAGATAGAGAAAGAAATCTTAAACTTCTGCAGTTGGTTAAGGAAGTCAGGAAGCTTAAAAATGAATCACTGGTTAAATTGTTTTTCGCTAAGTCTAGCATCTGTAGATGAATCAAATATCCAAGAGAATTGGGAATCAGGCCAGTGAGTTTATTGAATGAAAGATCTAGAATACTAATTTTGGAACAGTTGACGATAGAATAAGGAATGGTCCCAACAAGATTGGTTAAGCCACTCATATAAAGCTGTTCAATGTTGGGTAAGACAGAACCTATGTTTGGTGGTAGAGTTGCTGATATATTATTGAATGCAAGAGACATTACCCTCAGCCGTGATATGTTGAAGATCTCCATTAGAAGTGAACCACTAAAACTATTCAACTGAAGATCAAGTTCCTCCAATTCAACCAGATTTCTCATCTCTTTGGGTATTTCACCTGTCAACACATGAATACTGTGAATTTAACTAGTTAGGTCAATACAGTATAAGTTATACTTTTTGTTATCACTTTGAATGCGTACCAGTAAACCTATTTTCGTTAAGAAATAAAAACTGCATCTTGGTTAAGTTGCCAATCTCCCGTGGTAAGGATCCCTTGAGATTGTTCCTCCCTAGTGAAAAAATTTGCAACGACGAGATATTGAATATGGAGATCGGGATAGAACCGGTAATCTGGTTTCTCTCCACGCCTAAGGTCACCAAATTAACAAGATTTCCCATTTCTTGTGGAATTATCCCTGCATTTAATGTGTTAATAAAAACAAACTGAGGTAATAAGATACAATAGTACTAGCATTCATAAGATACCTGTGAAATGGTTGTATCCAAGATACAAGAACTGCAAGTTACTCAATCTTCCAATTTCACTATGTATTGGTCCATCAAAATTATTTCCAGATAGAGACAATATTTGAAGTTGTGAACAATTTGACAAGCTTGTAGGCGTATGACCATGAAGCTTGTTTATTGATAGATGAAGCTCTTTGAGTATTGGAAGGCGATTGCATAAATCATTGGGAAGCTTTCCTGATAAGCTATTGTTCGTGAATGCAATGAATTCAATTCTAGAAATATTGAAAATTGTGAATGGTATAGTTCCCGTAAGCTGATTATCTTGTATGGACAACCAGTTCAGGTTCTGAAGATTGCCAATTTCTTCTGGAATAGAGTCTATGAATTTGTTTCCATCCAAGTTTAAAACTCTCAAGTTTTCAAGACTTCCAATTGCTTTTGGGATTTGACCCTCTATTGAATTGAATCTCAGATTCAAAGTTTCAAGTGTGGAAATATTAGAAAATGAACAAGGGATGGAACCAGTGAAACTATTATTTTCAAGACTTAAAACTTCGAGTTTGTGTAAGAACCCAAACCAAGAAGGAACCTCCCCTCTAAAGTTGTTAAAACTTAAATCAAGAAACTTAAGCCGACGCAAGTGTGCTATTTCTTGAGGCAAATTTCCATGGAAATTGTTGCTTCTCAAATCAAGAGAAACAAGAAATGTGAGGTTTCCAAAATCAGGGAGGATCCTTCCTGTAAGAGCCATGTTGGAAAGATTCAAGGACTTCACTCTGTGGTGACGAGAGTCACATGTGATTCCTACCCACTGACAAACAGAAGTAGTGGGAGACCAACTATCATCTAAGAAGTGAAAGGGGTCCGAAATAATTTGAGATTTTAAAGAAAGAAGAGTTGATTGATCAGTGGTAGTGTTAGTTTGGGTCATGACTGAACTAGCCATAACATAGTGAAGCAACAAGAGAAAAGAGGTTAATATTTTCTCCATAATTGCATAAGTTAGTAAGAAAATTGAATGGCTAGTAACCTATGGTTCTGAGACTTTAAATAGTGATAATTTTATTGTTCCCCAAGTTAATTTATTTTCCAGTTTAATTATGTGGGGCCTAAGGACTTGACCAATTGAAACAAACCAAATCTTGCAAACTGTGATTGTGGTGTTAAGATGTTTTTACACAAATTCATGGGAAACCATGTTAACACCACAATCACAGTTTGCAAGATTTGGTTAACACAAACTGTAATTGTGGTGTTAACAAAATTTTACACAAATAAGTAAAATTGTCAATAAAAATATAACATTGAATCGTGACTTAGTTTCTGACATCCATAATTCTACGCATATCAGAGACATAATTTTAATTGGTTTTAAATTCTAGGCTAGTGACATCTGGTGTTGATTATGACCGGTTTCTACCATTAGTGAATTTTTAAATATAAATATTGAATTTGGACTAAATCCGTGGGAGCGCATACTAAAGTCTGGACAGAAATGTGTGTTTTGCCTGTGTGGGCACGTCAAGAATTCAACTTCTTGACATTCTCATGGTGTGTGTCTCACATTATTGAAAATGAGAATGCAATAGTCCATGTGTTTAACCAAAATAGTAATAATGTTATTATGGGTTGTTTCCTAGTGTTTGACATTTTCAAGTTGTCCCTCATGAGCTGAATCATCTCATCTTGAAATAGGTCATCTCATGCTATCTCGATCTTTTTATCTATTCATTTTGTCAGATATCTGATGAATCATACGTTTTGAGGATTCTTCTTTTCATGTTTATTCTATATGATTAAAATGAGGTCTTTCCTAGCTAGTTGGAATAAAAACCTCACCAATTATCCTCAATTCTAAGTATAAAATAAAATATAAAAGAATTTGTAACTACAAAATGCCTATTATAAATTTCCAGTGAAAATGTCTACTTTGATTGTGATCCACCAATTTGCAACATTGACTGCAAAATGTGACAAGTAAAGGTGGTCCATATAGAGTATCTATTTCCGCTGATTAGTTGGACTCCCTTTTGTCTTATTTTAACTGTTGTTTTAGTTTTTTTCGCGCCCATTAAGATAAAACAGATATTTCCCTTTGTTTTCTTCTGCATTTTGAATTACCTGGACTGGACATGAACAGTTATTTTTCAATTGCAGGAGCTGAAAAGTGGTTATTTGTTGAATTTTAGCGAATGATTTTTCCTTTGTTGTTTGAAGCACTCACTCAGGTATGAAATCTATCCCTTAAATGTGTTGCCTGTTTCAATACACAAGCTGTTTGACGTTTTTGCCTCAATGAATTTCTGCAAATTGTTAACTCTAAAGTGTTTGCATGAGTGATTATTTTCTTAATGCATGATTCTGATTGTTGGTTTAAAATAGAGGATTCTCTTGTTCTGTCGCAATTACATTTTGATTTGAGTTAACAGAGTTTTGGAAAGAATAGTTTGTTATTTGCCTTCCTAGTATACATTTCCAGCAACATGATCCCGTAACTATAGACATCACATTTTGGATTCCAGATATCTCTCTCTAAAGGAAGTAATATTCTCCAAACAAATTGGAATTGATCCTGAAAGTTGATTTTGTCCCAAGTATATATCACCCAAATGCTGCAATTTACAAATGTTATCTCCAATTAGAAAATGCGATGTAATGATCCAGCAGTATAACTTTTTACTTGTTCCCTCTATTAGACATAACCTAACAACGTCGTATAACTCAAACTCCGGATTAGTTGAAGAGTCCAAAACTCTACCAAAAGAATGTACACCTTCCTTCAATATGAAATTACTCTTTTCTATATAGTGAATTAGCTGAAGACTTAGAATATTCTTCTTTGTCTCAACTCTCTCTTTCAATACACTAACCTCAACATGCAATCTATTACTTCTCATCACTATTTTTGCCCTAAATATAATGTAAGACCACCACTATTTATAGGTGAAGAATTCTTTCTTGCAATATATAGGAAGAATGTGGGTAAATGGATAGAGAAATTATGCCTTAAAAAGTTACATGAGTAACAATACATAATCAGGTAAAATTATGGGTAAAATAATGTGTTAGCGGTTACAATGGTTTTAAGGCAAATAAAGACCACATTATGCTACAAAAAACATTGGAAATGAAGCATCAAAAGATACTTCACTATGCAGCACTTCTTTATCAAACACTTCAATATAAAATTTAATATTAAAATGCTTAAGAAAACCAATAAGAAAACTTGAAAGCACGCAAAATTTGGATGCAGAGTGTTCTTCAGGACACAAAGAACAATGAAGCCTAGCCTGCTTGTTTGATCTCTCTAGCTTGTTCCAGAAAAATAGAGCAGTAGTTTTAAGGTACATATACTGTTGAATTTGTATGATAATCATATTCTCATTTTAAAGGTTAAACTATTAGGGTGAACACACTTTATTTACTTAATTGTTCTTCAACACGTCCCCTCGTTCATATGCATTGGTTGTTCCAATTCTTTTATTTATTAGACGAGCACGTGAATTATTATTTTTTTAATATAGATGGCAGTGAGACTTGTACCCAGGGCCTCAACCTGGTATCATACTAGTTTGAAATTGTGCGATCCAGAAGTCGGAAATTTCACTAATATAGTTCAATGGTTAATTTATATGATAATTTGTGTGATACCAATTAACCTATACACACTGGTATTATAATTTCAGCAGGTATTTTCAACTGACCAGCCTTGAGCCTATGTATGACTTTGCCTGGGGTTTCATCTCATCTAAAGGTTTAATTTGACCACCTTAACTTATGTGGCTTCACCTCTGTGACCATTAGAGTAGAAAGAAGAGAAAGTAAAATGATAATGCAAATTATCTTTCTTCATTTATCATCATAATATATATAAGTTTTGGAGCAAGCCCTGGGGTTGACCCTTCTCCATATCCTACTTGAACGCAAGATACTTCGTGCACCGAGTTGACCTTTTATGATAGCATTTTTTTTCATTGTTCTTTTTGTTTGTTGTCTTGATGTTATATGTCCTCTTAGTGTTTCCCATGTTAAACATTTAGTATATTACTTGCCTATTTGTATTCATATAATTAATTCCTCTAACAATTTACAAAAATATCATTCTTTCTAGAGGATTAATTTGGTTTTAGTTATTCAATTTACTTGTTCCTCCAGTTTGCAACACTAATATTAAGAGGAAACACTGACATGCATTGCAACCAACTAGCATTTCTGAAAACAGAATCATGCACAAATCAAGTGCTAAAACAAAACAAAAAAAAGCAATCTTTCCATAAAAAAAAAAAAACAAGTGATCAATTTGGAGCAAGACATTCCGAGAACATGCTCAGCGTGCAAGAAGTTGAATCTTGATCTTTTGTAGCATTCCTACAACATCTTTCATGTTTGTCCTTCTTGCTGGAGATTCAGCACAACAATCTAATGCCACTTTCATGATTGATGCAACAACATCTAGCATCCACAACGTCCATTACTGCCTCTGGGAGTGAATAACTCACCCATTGCTTCAAGCTAAGATCTCCCTCAAACTCATTAGGCTTTCTCCTAGTAAACGTCTCCAACAGCATGATCCCATAACTATAGACATCACCATTTATAGACACCAATCCATCCAGTCCGTACTCTATAAACAAACAATTAATTTGAAGATTTAACATAATTTCTTGGTGAAAAAGAAGAAGAAAGGAAAAATCAGCAAAACAAAGAGACGTACCTGGTGCAATATAACCCAACATTGCTAAGGTTTTACTGTATAAATCACTCTCATCTTCACCAAGCAATTTTGAAATACCAAAGTCGCTTAGGTGGGCAACCATATCCTCATCCAGCAAGACATTACTAGGCTTCAGATCACAGTGAATCATGGGTAACGAGCACCCATGATGGAGATATTCCAATGCACATGCTACATCTATCATAATGCTTAGTCTCTGCCTGATGTCTTGGAAGTAGTTGTGTGAATACAAATACTTGTCAAGCCTTCCATTAGGCATATACTCGAGCACTAAAGCCTTAAAATCAAGGTTGGAACAACTAGTGATGACTTTCACAAGATTCCTATGGCGAAGGCTGCGCAAAACTTCACATTTTGTATCAAAACTCTTGAATGCCGCTTCCAGTTGCAGATTGAACACTTTAACTGCAATGGCAGTCCCACTTCTGAGAACACCTTTGTAAACAGAGCCAAAACTTCCAGAACCAATGAGATTACTCTCGCTAAACGAATCAGTAGCTTGGAGCATTTCATAATAGGAACAAATACAAGTGCAATTCCCAGCATAAGAGAACAAGAATTTTTTTCCTATTTGACCTATGCTTTGATGAAGTGGGGCATGGAACGACGCTAAATCTTGAAGAACCACACAGTGCTTCATTGTTGATGAAAAACAGACTCGAGAGGTTCTTGAAAGGACCCCCCGAGGGTATTTCACCATACAATTTGTTGTCAGAAACATTGAAATACTTGAGGTATTGAAGTTTCTCCAAAGACATAGGAATGATTCCTAATATATTAATATGAGAAAGGTCTAGTTGAAACCACTCATTTTAAATAAATAGATAAATTTTCCAAGTTATGTGGGGCATAAATTTGACTCATGTCGTCAATATGGTAGACTGATAATAATTGGTGCAATATCATGTTAAATTATTGGTGCTGTATCATGGTAGACGGATAAATCTCATCTGTGTTGTGAAAATTCACAAAATTTTACCACACAAGCAAAACTTTCCATTGTCTTTCACTTAATTTATTAAAAGTTTGGTTCATCTATGTCATTGTTGTTAAAGAAAAAGCTCATCCATGCCATTTTTTAACTCCAATTTTGCAAAACCATTTTTCACGCCGCAAACAAGGTTTAACACTTTTTAATTGAAGTTTTTGGATCAAATGTACTCTTTTTGCTTCTTTTTCTTTAAAAACACCAAGAACACATGAAGAACATAAATAATTTTCAAATTTTCAACATCTTCAATTATTCACGAAATCATCTCAAATTTCGGCTACATCATTAATTTCTTTTTTAAAAAAAAAAACTAAAAATCTAAAATCATTTGTAGAGTTTGAAAAATTCACCCACATTAAAAAAAAAATCCAAAAAATGAAAATCAATCCCAAAATTTCAAAATTTTGTTTTGATTCGTGTTTTTGTACTTTTCTTTTACATTAGATCCTTGTTGCCTAGTGTTTTTTGAGTCTATGTTCAAATTTTCAAATGATTTGAAGTGTGGAAAAAATTCTATCATTAAAGAATGTTGAAATTTTGAATAAATTTCAAGTGGGTCTTGTTGAGTTAGGTTGAATTCGAGCTCAAAAGATATTGAGTTTTGGTATCTAGCTCGGAGGGAAACTACTCTTGAAATTTGAGGCAATTTCGTGAAGAATTGACAAGTTTGAAATTTGAGAATTGTTAATGTTCTTTATGTGTTCTTGATGTTCTTAAGGAAGTAGAAGCAAAAAATATACCTTTGATCCAAAAACACCAATCAAAAAGTGTTAAACTTTGTTTTGGGGTATCAAAAATGGCTTTGCAAATCAAAGTAAAAAAAAATGGACAATGACATATATGAGCCAAACTTTTAACAGATGACATAAATGAGTCTTTTCTAAAATTTCGATGACATATTTGAGCCTTTTCCTTTTTTGTATGTTGTTAAATTATCTTTCCTTATTTCTCTCAATAATCTTCTGTTGGTCTCTTGAGCATTTTAATATTTATTTATTATTAATTTGTCTCACATAATTTTGTCATTGGCTTTATACCCATTCTGCCACAATTACATGGAATAGAGGACGTGGGAGTTATGGCATTTCATTGCTATAATGGTATGCATTTGTGCTTAATTACTTAGTGGTCAATTAATGACCATATGTATTATGGACTTTGCTGCTTTCTGATGAACGTTGCAGTGAACGTTAGCATAATCAAAGTGTAACACTTGGTGCATTTGTTATCCTCTCCTTTATTTCGTTCTTTTATTCCTCCATTATACCTTATAACCTATGTAACTCCTAAGGCCGTTTATCTTCACTATTTACTATCCATTATCTTCCTATCAATTGGTATAGTGATAGTCTTCATTTGGTTTGGGAGATACAACACACAAGAAAAATATAGAGTGAAAGAGTTAGTCAAAAAAGAGAGTTCTTATTAGTTGAAGGAAGGTGTTCTTTTTGTGGAGCTTTGGACTCAACTCTTGTCCAGAGTTGTTGAGTTATATTTTGTGATTAGACTGTTGTATCCTGGAGGAGACAAGTCAAGAAGGACTACTGCTGGACCGGTGAAAACATTTGTTGCAGTGGGCTTGAATCTCTTTAAAGAGAGCGAGATATCCGCGCCTCATCCTGAAGAGATTTATTTCTTCATTTTTTATTTTCAATTGTAATCTTGTATTTTTGTTATCTTGTAAGTTTTCACTAACATCTTCTCTTACGTAATTACTATATATTAGAAGAGTCTAGGATTTACTACCATTGTTCCAATAAAATCATTACAAATGTCCAATACTTACTATATAAAATATATAAGTGGGCTCCACCTCCTTCCACTTAAATACTACATATTATATATTATTAATTACTATACTATAAATCACTACTAATATCCAATATATTTATCAAACTAT
>JAKRZT010032643.1:0-18454 GCA_029582215.1 Solanum sparsipilum
TGAATTCAAGTGAAATAAATTGGAGGGAAACAACATACACTTTTACAATTTTCAAGAAGTGTAAATAAGGGTATAATAGGAAAAAATTTGTTGTCCTTCCTTGATTTGTCAAAATGGACAACTAAATAGGGACAACTAAAAAAGGAAATATGGACAAGTAAATAGGGACGGAGGGAGTATTAAATTATTTGTAGGTGGAGCCAAATATATATATAAAAAATATACTCCTCCTTCCGTGCCAATTTATGTAGCATATTTCGTTTTTGAAAGTCGAACAATTTAAGTCTGATCGAGATTTTCGCATGAAATCTTCAAAAAATTTATATATTTGTAAACTACAGGAAAAGTATTATAAGTCATAATAATTGATAATTCAAAATATTTAAAAGATATATGAAAAATTTACGGTCAAATTTGAATCTCAAAAGTCGAAATGTGCCACATAAATTGAGATGTGAAACATTTATTCTTGATCAGACTTATCGAGTTTGAGCTCTGCATATGAAGTCACCTTTGATAGGGAGTGTTTTACTTCCTAGAGTGGGACTTGCTGGTGCGAATCTGGATTAGTTGGTCTCTAAAGTGGGTATTGAATATCGGATGGATTTTTTTTAAAAAAAAATATAATAATAGGGGATTAGGGGGTAAAATAGGTAGTGCAAGAGAAAGGAAGGGTAAAATGGGGAAGTGAAAAAAGAAGAGTGACCAAGGAGGATGTTTAGAGAATATTTTAATGTTTTGTTGTTAATTATTTTAATGACAAATTGTACCAATGGGCCAATAGCGCACGTGAGTCAAATCAATGAAGGCGGCCGAGTCAGACAGGGATCCAATGACGTCAGCAACCTGGACTTTTTATGACTTCACTTATTTTTATTTATTTAAGTACTATTTTTTAAAATTATATTGGTGAAGAAAATAGGGGAAATAGTCTCAAGTATATACTCCGTCCCTATTTACTTGTCCATATTTCCTTTTTTAGTTGTCCCTATTTAGTTGCCCATTTTGACAAATCAAAAAAGGACAACAAATTTTTTCCTATTATACCCTTATTTACACTTCTTGAAAATTGTAAAAGTGTATGTTGTTTCCCTCCAATTTATTTCATTTGAATTCAAATGAGTGATTGTAATTTTGAAGTGAAAAGTTGTCATAAGGGTAAAATTGTAATTTTACTGTGTTAATCATTGTTGCCTTGATCTGTGTGTCATTTCTAAAGTGGACAACTAAAAAGGGACGGAGGGAGTATATGTGATCCCAATAAAATAAAATAAAATCCAGTTGAATCACCAAACTTAATTAAATAAAGTTTTTCTTTTAGGTATATAATAACAAATCAATAAATGTAAGGGTGATCGAGATTGGCTCGTGATAGGAAAAACCTTATACACATGCTTTCTCGGTTGGATTCATTGTATTATATTTGTCTAGTGCAAGAGTTAATATCTCAGATAATCACTCAAATTTAAATAGCTCACTTAGAAAGTCACTCAACTTTGAGTTGTTTACTTAGAAAGTCACTCAACTTTGTTTATAACTCAAAAGTCACTCAACTATTGATGTTTCACTTAGAAAGTAACTCAACTATTTATATTTCACTTAGGAAGGCACTCAATCAATTTAAATAATTTTTCATTAAATTTTATTTTAAACTATATTTAAAGAAATAATAAAATATCTATTTTAATAATCTTATTGAACCGCTCCAATTATTTAATTATAATTTTTCTGAAAAAACGTACAGTAGCAATTGACCCCCCCAAAAAAACATTTCTGTTCTAGTAATTGTAAACCTAGAATTAAAATTGTTAAAAAAATTATCAAAAAGAAAGGTTGGAATTGATAAGAAGTAAGAAAAAAAGGGTTAGTAGCAATTTTCTACACTTTTTTTTAAAGAAAAGGTACAAACAAAAACTATATTTCAACAAAATTCAATAAAATAATTTAAATAAGCATTTTTAAAAATTTCTTAAAATAGTTCAATTATTTTTTGTATTTTTACAAAATTTAATGAAAAATTATTTAAATTAATTGAGTGACTTTCTAAGTGAAACACCAATAGTTGAGTTATAAAACAAAGTTGAGTGACTTTCTAAGTGAATTATTCAAAGTTGAGTGACCAACGAATTTTCTTGTCAATGGAAAAAAGAAAAAGAAATCTATGAACTTGAAGCACACGAAATGAACTCATGAATAGCTTAACAATATAATTTTAATTTAATATATTAAAAGATAGTGGATTGAAATTAACAAAATTATTCTTGGACCGAGTAGCTTTCGTTCAATTTATATATTTGTATCTGATATCTGCTATCACTATTTTAAATTTTAAATTTTAAATTCAAAAAATTTTGAATTCTAACTCCGTCTCGATGTTGGATTCAAAATTGACTAGGTGCAAAGGAAAAACAAACTCTTTATTTCGTCACTAACTGACTTGAAACTACAAACTTGTTTTCCAAGGATAGTTGAATTAATTGAGAACAGTATAAAATAAAGATTTTGACTGTTACTTCATTAATTTGACTATAAGCTCATTAATAAACTACTTTGGCCACATTTTATTTTGTATTTTTAGTTGACGTCTGATATATATATTAAAATATAATTAAATTTAGATTTATTAAGGACTCAAATTCAAAAATTTTGAAAATTCTATTATTCAACCACAATATATGTTAGTGCCACAAGAAAGTTCAACATGTAGATAATATATATTTAATTTTCTTGACCAAAAATTATATAAGGTACGTGCCTTGAGAAAAATATAACGCACGTTCCAAAATAAACCAATATATTGACTCATTTTTATTTAATTTTACAGGAATGAGTTGGTCGAATTTTGCTGCAAAAGAAATTTCAATTTTAAAATTTTTCAAAGTAGAATATTCAAGAATTGTCTACCCTTTTTATTATTTTTCATTCTTTCTTTATGCGTTCCGTAATTTATTTATTTCTCTAATTTGATTGTTTATATTAAGGTTATTAGTAATTGAAAATGGGAAAATTTTGATGAGTCAATGCTGTAATAGTTATTCAATATATGGTTTAATTATATATAAATTGTATTTGGGAAAAAGGGGATTTTCTCCTTTGCCTAATAAATATGTTGACCACTATTTTGGATTTAAAAAAGTTCAATCTCTCTTGCTTCTAGAAAAGTCACACTTTCTGGTCGCTGCAAGATTTTTTTATTTTTTTATTTGGTGTCCGATATTTTTTTGGGTTCAACTTAACTTAATTTCGCCTCAAAATTTCCACTTTTCGGAAATAAAGCATTTCCTATCGAAAGTTTACATATTTAGAATTTGAATTTGAATTGAAGACTTCTAATTAAAAATAAAAATAATACTCAATTATCACTCCACCTCTATTTTTGATTGCGGAGATATACTTGAGTAGTATTAGTATAAGCTTTTGCACAACATTAGATTATAATTAATTATTCGTGTAAGAAAAAATAATTAATTTGATTAACGATATTGAATGACACTATATCGGCATCAAGTTATGCTAAACAGCTGTGGAAAAAATTATACACCAAGAAATCAAAGAAATTAGTAATATTTAAGTATAATTTTTCGACGCCGAATAATTCATCTTTTCATCTCAGTAGAATAAATAATTCTTTCATATTCTTAAGAGTAAATAATTCTTTCATAACATGATAAAAATAATCAATTCACTAATACTCACCGCAGAATATTTCTTTTTATCTTCATTATTAATCATTACGTATTATTTAATAAAAATTTCACCTTCCAAATTTAGAACTTTAGGAAATCTAGAACGTATAATTTTAAGTTAGCTGACACTCTCTGATAATGACAACCCACTTATCAGATTAAAGAAAAAAAAATAGTAACTGACACGAATAATTAATAAATTATCGTGTCCTGTCTACCCGTTGTTACTACTATCGATTTTAATTAGTTTGTCTTATTTTAATAAAATCGATTTAATTTTTTTTTTTTTTACTAATTTGATTTTAATTTCAACATTTCGCTTGATATGCTTAAAAAAATCACAAATTAAAGAATACTTTGATACATTTTATATTTATTTTTAATTTGAAATTACAAGATTCAAATTTTCTTTTTTACTTTCTAGGATAAACTATTGGAAATATATATTATACGATCGGATCCACTAATAAGGAGTGCTAGATGACCACAACTCTCAAACATTCGTTGTTGATGATTCACTTTCACTATGAAAAAATTATGATGAAGTGTGATCATCTCATCTAAAAATTTAAATTGTTAAAAAGGACAAATTTTTATTATTTAATTATATTTTCAGCACGCTCCTTCACATGTGGGCCCGATTCTTTTTTCATGGGTCAAACACGTGAAAATTCTTTTTTTGATATGTGTGGCGGTGAGATTCGATCTCAAAACCTTTGTCTACTCTGATACCATGATGAAGTGTGTGATCATCTTATCTAAAAGCTTAAAAATTTCACATCGAAAAAGGGATAGAAACTTGGTCTCCATATATGGACTTGGACAATTCTCCCTTCATAAACTAGTTTTTGGAGTTGAGTTAGGCTCAAGATCCATCTATATATGGTATCAAACCCAAACTCATCCCGATTCTTTGTTCACAGATATTGAACCTCCATATTATAGTGTCCACGCTCTAGTTCACAAGGTCTGGACGTGCGGGGAGTGTTAAGAATTTCTACATAGAAAAATGGATGAGAATTCGGTCTTTATATATGGACTTGGACAATTCCCCTCATAACTCATAAATTAGCTTTTGAATTTGAGTTAAGCCCAAAATCTATCTTTACAAAATTCAAAAGTCTCCTGGCTCGAATTTTCTTCACAAACAAATTGAAACGAAAGAAAGTTTACCTCACATGTCACATAATTACAATTAGAAAATACACATACTGTGGAAAAGAAGTCAAGTATACCTTCTTTTTTTTCCTAATTAGTTCAATGAATTATTTGATATTAAAAGGTTGGACACTGTTATTTTTATCTATGAAGTGAATCATCAAATTTCTAGTTGCGTGTTGTATCTTAATTTGATTTATTACACTACTTTAATTAATTCCTGGTCAGCATTTGCATCCTTTATATATAGGATTCATGTGAACTTCTAATTTTTCTTTCTAGCTAAGTCTAAAAATATGCCAAATTCATGTTAGTTCACTAGCATGCCAAGCCATGGAAAATGACATTTTATGGAAATAGTCATGAATGGAGTATATTTTTTTTGCTTCAATTATTTTATATTTTATCATATATAAATATATAGACATAGGCTGATACCAAAAATAGATCAAGGAAGTTTATTATATGTACATATTCAACAATTCTTTCAACAAATCTATAGGGTTTGAACTAATGTTATTGAATTCTGTCGAATTTGTATTTTTCGTGATAATCTTCGCCTTGGGGAGGATCCAAGGCTTTTAGATACATGGTACCACGAAACCAATAGGTTTTCGATCATGTCGTGTATATATTGTTAACTCAATTGTCAATATAAATTAATTTTAGATTGCTATAAAAATTTATAAATTTCAAATTCTGAATCTGTCTTTATTTCCCCTAACGAATGCAACATATTGGAAACGAGGTCATTCGAACTCAGTACATATATTCAATATGGAAATATAGATTTACATGTGAGAATCCATTTAAATTTCACCAAACGTTATAATTAAATTCAGAACTTTAAAAGACAGATGAATTCAATTTTAAATACCATCAAATTTAAATTTTAAATGCGTCTCTCTGAAGTAAAGAGAATATAGTAGGGTTCATTCACTCTTGACAAAATGACATTTGTCAATTTAAAACAGAAACAAAATGTGAAAAGGATATGGAAATTGAAATTGTCTAAATACAGACCCCCTTGAAATGTCACACCAAAAAAAAGTCATTGAAACTTGGATATTGTTGAGAGGTTTGAAAGTCCTCCCAAAAGAAAGGATACTGCACATTGATATTGACCTTTCCATCAAGAGTTAATAATAACTCCCACTTGGCTACTATAATCTTTAATTCTTCTTGGCAATTTCTAGGAAACCTATTTTTATTTATTTTTCTCTTTAGTGCTACTATTGATATTATTCTATTTTGTGAGACATATTATGCTCTTTTTTTTTGGTCTATATAATATGTTTCCACTTTTTAGGAATTATTTAACCAATAGTGAAAGTGGATGTTTGTCTGATTTTGTATTCTGGATCCTGGTATTTTTAGGATTAATTTGGCCAAGAGTGAAAATGTTGAGTTTTTATTGAGTTTAATAATTCAGTTGACAAAGGATTGAGTAAAAGGGTCCAGAATATATATCCATACAAGTATAAGAATTCATTAAATCATTTCGCTTACTATTTATATCGTTTTTAAGTTAATACTACAATAATCAATAAGAATAACATATTCATTATATATAGTCTCACAAATGAAATCTGTAAAGAATAGTATGTACACAGATTTTCTTCTACCTTGTAAACAACATGAAAAGTACTAAATTTAACATTTTCAATACATATATGTATTCAATACTAAATTTAATATTCTCAAATACCCACCATATAATTTTAAATATTACAATTGTATCAATATCGAAAACTTTAAATATTAAATTCAAAGAATTTAAATCATAGATCCACTTTTACAGTATATGTATTAGGAGTAATATTTAGTAATTTTGTATGATTGTCATATCAACCTAAAAAATATCAAGTTCAAAGCAAACAATTGAGAATGAGAAGTGAACATCATATTGTAGACGTTGAAATTTTATTAGATTCTACAACACGTGTTTAATTTTAATTAGACTTTACAAGACGTGTTCAATTTGAACTAGGATTCTTGAAGGCTAATGATCAACCCTAAATCTTAGTTCATACCTATATAAGGATTATTATATTTTCTTTGAAGAGACATCTTAAATATAAAGTATTTGGATATTCATAAAGATATCAAAATATGATAAGAATCACTTCTAGGAGATCCACAAACAGAACGGAGAAATCTTGATGAATAAAATTATTCTTCTTATTTATTTTTTGATTGCAGTATATATATTTTCATACTTGAAAAAAATTGTTTCAAAACACATACAATATCTCTTCACAACATCTGCATTAGTCGATATGTATAGTAAAACACTCAATATTTAACAAAATTATACTACAATAATAACATATCCAGTAAAATTATACAATAAAATTTAGAAAAAATGATGTATACACAATCTTATCCCTAACTTATAAAGATAGAGAAATCGTTTCTTATTAGTAAAATATACAAAGAACCTGCATTCAATTACAAAAATTGATCAAGCAGACAAATAACGTTAAGAAACTTAAGTAAGAGTATACAAAAACTTCAATGTCAAGATGTATATTTCTACATTATTGAATATTGATGGATTTAATTTCTTATGTTTGGTCAAAAGTTATTGATTGTTTAGTCCCTCAACCTTGCAAAAATATAATAGAAGCCACTTTCATAATATTTCAGGCTTCTCTAAACCGCTTGATTTATTTTTATATTTTTTAAAATAATTGTCTTTCTCTTTCTTACATTTATTATCAACGTGTTATTAATTTATGACATAGTTTTCTTCGAAAATATTGTCACGTACCCAAATTGCAACTCGTAGTATTCGTGTGCAAAAATACTTTAATGTATATTAGTAGCATGTCTTATTTTTAAAATTATAAATTTTATTGTATAAATACTTTTTGAGTGATTGATTTATATTAGGGAAAAAAGTATTAATTATCTATACAATTTCAACTCTTTTCATTTATGAGAGGATAGAATTTCACTATACCTTTGCTACACTTTAAAATTGAAACATGGCATTCGACAAAATTAGAACGATACAAAGAAAATTAGTACTACTCTTGCACAAGAATAACATACACATATATAGAGAAATGGTCTTGAACATTATCAAGAAATCATGGTTTAATGTTCAAAACATAACCTACAAGGCATTATGCCACAAAATTCCAATTGTATTTCTGTAGTCTTAGAAAAATAGTATAATATTGATATTGACATAAACAAAATAATAGTAAAAAAAGTGATTATCATAAATAATTTTGTATCGTGGTAAGCCATCACCTTGAAAGTGTTTTGGCATGATAACAAGAGTGCAACTGTTGTGGTTGATCACTTCTCAAGGTTAGACACACGCAACTGGGGAGAGTGGGGCAAGCACACTAAGCATTCATTTTTTGCTAGCTTTTTACGAAAAAGTTATTTTCCTAATCGATGAGAGACTTTTGTCTTTCACCGAAAATAAGGAAGTGAGAGGAAAAAGGACACAGAAAAATTTATTTTTTCGTTCCATTATCAAAACAAAAGAGCATAGACTATAAGAGGAAATATTCCAACAAATAATCTTTTAATCACATTATACTATATTTTAATGGAAAAAGTGTTTAATATATATACACTATACCCTCATTATAAAAGTGACTCATATATACTCTTACTATTACACAAATGATTCACATATATTCGTAAATTATAAGAATAAATCAATGAAACAAAACAAAACTTGATATAATAAATTTGGCATTAGTAATGTTACTTAATAAGGAAAGTTTAATTTGTCATTCTAAAAAAGTCCACACAAACCTGTTAGTGAATTAAATACATGAAGAGACTCCTAAACCACCAACTAATTATTTGTGTGATTAATTAGGTAGAAATAATTAATTCCTATAACTTTCATATCAATTAATTCAAATATAAGTATTCGCATTAAGCTCAAGTTGAATAATCTTTTTTTTTGGTCAATTCAATACTTTATAGGAAGCTAATTCGAAACTTCTCTTTATATACTTGCCCTTGCTTTAGGAATCTCAAAAGTGATGAGAAAATTCTATATTTAAAGTATATGACATATAGCATTCCGAATTAATTAGTTAATTAATTAAGTGTTCAACAATGTATATAGAGAAGTATTGAAAATATTTATGAACTTGACTCAAATTATTAGTTTCATTCTTGACAGCCTTAAAAACACCCACCTACTTGATTAACTAAATTTAGATACACTCTCGATCTGTCACATGATATAGCAAGTAGTCTCAAATTTTTGTTGGAGCATGTGGCTCGCAATAAAAAGTAGAGAGAAGTATTCAAAACACTCCTAAACTTAACGAGAATTTAGGGATGTATTTCACTCATATTGCAAGATCGGAGATGTATTTAAGTTCAGTTAGTTAAGTAAATAGGTGTTTTTCATGCTATCAATAGTTCAAAAATGAAACTAATAATTCACCCTAAATTTAGGGTGTTTTCAATACTTCTCTCATATTTATATAGAGCTTAATTTTCAATAATATTGAGATAGATTTTCAATAATTTTCAATAATATTGAGAATGACATTGCATAAAAAGAATTTATACGGCTAAATTTCTTGGTGGAATATAACTTAATTATTCTAGGTGGAATATAGCTATACCCACCAAGGAAAATCAAAACTACATTCTTTTTTATGATTCTCTAATAAACAAGGAACCAATAACAAAAAAGGAAAAAAAAGAAAAGAGAAGTAAATAAATATATATCCACAGTCCACCCTTTTCAATTCAATACCGTTCAGAGTGATTTTTGAGTTATAAAATAAAATTAAGTGATTTTTACGTTATAAAATATAATTAAGTGATTATTTAAATAAAATATTTAGTGTTGAGTGACTATCTGAAATATTAACTATTTTAAATATTGATCATCTATTAAGATGAGAATATATATTAATTAATTAATTATAACAATGTTTCTATGAAAATAGTTTACACAGTTATATTCATGTATTTGAAGTAACCATCCCATTTTTCTAAAAGAAAAAATAAACTTCAAGTTCTATCTACAATGTTAGTTTTTGGGAAAAGAGTTTGAAAAATATTTTAACTTTGACCAAAATTATTGTTACGATATCAAACTTTATGGATGACCTTTTACCATCTGCACTATTTAATAGTGTATTTTAAAGGTATATATGTGCCCACGTGGACACGTTACTATTTATAATTATGTAATATTTATAATGTCCACGTGGACACATATATACCTTTAAATACACTATTAAATAGTGCAGGAGGGTAAAAAGTCATTTCCAAAGTTTGATATCGTTACAATAATTTCAATCAAAGTTTGAATATATTTCAAGACATTTTTCCCTTAGTTTTTTTTCTTTAACTCCCATATGAGTTTTGCCAAATAGAAAGACTTAATGTGAAATTTTTTTAAAAGAAAGGAAAAATAAATGATAAATCTTGAAATTCACAACCAAAGTTTTTTTTTTTTTTTTTTTAAAAAAATTAACTTCATGCTGGCCCATCCATTTAATATATAAGGTAAATATAAAATTACTATTCAATTTGTTTCAATTAATTTATCTTTTTTAAAAATATATCTGTTTTTCATAAATATCTTTTTTTAACGATTCAATTCTAGCTTTTTACATTACATGTTTAAAATTATAAATTTAAAAAATATTTTAATACATTCAACAAAAAATATATTTTTCGAGACGTATAAATTAAAACGAAGGAAATATTAGTTACTACTTCATTACAAAATCCGTTAAAAAATAGCGCCGCCAGATAACGATAACTGACAACAATATAATAAAGGGTAAAACAAAAAATGACACAAAAAGTCATGATTATGAAGAAATGTTAAGTTTGGTTAGGCAAAGATAAGATGGCAACAGATTCATGGTACATAGTCGATAACTATAATGTTTTTTTTCCACGTATATTATTATTATTTATTATTACTTATACTACTATATTTATTTTGGTCTCCATTTTAGTGGTCAACACTTGTAACAAGTTGCTATTGTTGTTATCATAGTTTTAAAGTAACACTAACTTACTAGGGTCACTTTCAATTTTTATTAATTATGACAATTTGATTTCATTTTTACACTTGCTTTTGAGGTTTTGGATTTGGTCCTTTCTATATTATATGAATCTTGAGTAAGTTTGGTTATAGTTGTAGAAAAGTAGCCACACTTTGGATGTGTTCGGCCAGAAGGAAAATAAGTTTATTAAAATGATGAATTTGACCTTCTTAATAAAAGTAGAAAAAATAGGTTTGTGACATCTTATATATTGATTATGTTTGTTCTCCTTATTCTCATCTTCACCCTCATGCCCTCGGAGTTCCCACCTCCACACCCAAGGACGGAGCCACATGCATGTCAGGATGTCCAATTGATTAAATAACGTATTTTGGAGATCTTTGACAAAATAGGCTATTGTAGCCCAACGGTTTCAAACCCCTGAATGAATTTAAAATGTCTTGAATGAGCCAGTGCTTGCATGTTCGAAACTCACTATTAGTAATTTTTTCTCCCTTTTAAAAAAGAGCTTTTGTTGTGCAATTTCTGGCACCTTTCGTGAAATTCCTGGCTCCACCACTGTGACCACACCTCTACCCTACCATCACCTTCATAGTATTCCTTTTTAAAAAGAGCTTTTGTTTTGCAATTTCTGGCACCCTTTGTGGAATTTCGGGCTATGCCATTGCGGCCACACCTCTACCATATCATCACCTTCCATAGTATTTTTCTAGATTATATAATAATGTTTTAAATAATATTTTGCTTATATACTCAACACAAGAAAATAAGTAAACAAATTAACACTTTCTTGTTCTTTTTTTAATTTCTTACCCGATATCTAATGTCATATTGAAGTCTGACTAAATTCAAATTGGCAAAAAATCCTATATTGGGTCTTTGCGATATTATTTGGACAATATATGAATCTTATTGAACTCTCTGTAGATGATTTGAGAGTATTGTAAAGTTGTTGTAGATATCCTAAGAAAATATCCATCTTTAAGTTTTTTTTTATTAAAAAAAAAATCGCTCGAGGGCGACTTGTAAATAAGTAGACAACAGAAGGAAAAACAAAATTACTTTCCTTCTCCGTTGTTTTAATTTGTTTATCATATTTTTTTTATAATTAGTCCGTTTAAAAATAATATTTGTTCTTTTTTTAAGCAACTCTTATATTCTATGTTTTTACATAGCATGTTAAAGACTACAAAATTAAAAAAAAATTCTTTACTTTTTTAAACAATTTGTGTTTTAATTAAAACAAGATAATCAAATTAAAACACATAAAGTATCTTTGATGAAGTTTTAACATTTCTTAAGTACGATCATTTCCTTTCACTATTAAACGATGATCCTATTTAGCGATAGATAATCAAAAGATTCTATTAAGCATTAGCCACAAGCAATTTAGGACAAATAAATAACAAAATTTATAGATAATTTTAATTATTATTATTATTATTTATAGTGTTTTTTTTTATAAAAAAAAATCTTTTTGATATTAAAGGAAACAAACTATTTGTCTATGTTTGTTGACCTTAAATCAATATCGAACGGGCCAAATACAATTGTAGACTGAAATTGTACAATTTTGTTTAGATAGGTAATATTTTTATGTGACCTAATGTATAATTAAACTGCTACTGTTTCCATTATTAGAAAAATAAATCAGTATAGTCATTTTGTAATTTATAGGTATAGTTTGGTACAAAATATTACAGGATAATGTCCTACCAACTTAATCAGATATTTCATGTTTGAACCTTATATGAGTCTGACGCTCTAAAAAACCAAATTAGTCAGACAGATCAAGTGCGTTGTCATAGTGTCTAAAGTATTACTCATTCCATCCTATTTTACGTGACAACTTTTTTTTGAGTTTATTTTTTTAAAAAAATGATAGGCTTAACGACAAGTTTTTATAATTAAATAAATGTTATGAGATATTTAATATCATTAGCTATAATCAACATTAATTTCTTTTTGTAGTTTTCTTTTCTTCAATATATTATTCAGTTATATACTATTATGTAATTTAAGTGGATACCAGTGAGTGTGGCCACACTTGTTGCAACAACACACAACGAATAAAACCAAAAAAGCTAAATAATTAAAAAGTACAACAAAACATTTTTTTATCTATTTATTATGAAATAAGAGGTTTGAGTATACACGTTTATTCTCATAAAAAGCTATTGTCCACGAGATAAATTGAATCTGGAACACAAGGAAATAATGAATAATGACTTACATTATTTTTTTGTCAAACTTTATCAAATGATAGAATCATAAAAACAAATTTTGGAGGGCCAATAAAACCCCACAACATAGCATGCAACTTGCATCTTAAGTTGTCCTTTATTGCCACCAATTTAGGTATTCCACCAACTTCATCAATTGAAATATTTATATACTTCCGATCGATTTATTTTACTTGTCATTGATTATTAAAAATTTTATTATTTAAAAAAAATTAAGATAGAATAGAATGAACAAGAAAATAATTATTGTTTAGAATGAATGAGTGTAACTCAATAGATAAAGCTCTATGAGCTTCTTGTAGACTGAACGGAAGATTAAAATTGAATTTATAGAATAAAAAAGAAAACTCACATTTCGACATACAATTTTTATGATTTTCTTATCATTTGTCTATAGTCTGATACAATTTTTCGAGGTGCAACCTTTTATTTTCTATTGTTTATTTTAGTGCGCGGTGTATTTTTTTGTGCTACAGTTTTTAAGATTTGATAGGATTTTTTAGTTAATTTTTTTTTCATCACTTTAAACTTTAGTTAGTTAGAATATTTGATAGGAACCAAATGTGTTCATTTTTGACAAACTAACTATAAGAGAACAAAATGTAAAAATATGCGGTATTTGGGCATAACTCAACCCCAAAAGTTAGCTCATGAGGGCAGGTTTGTCCAAGTCCATATAAGGAGATCAAATTCTCATCCCTCTACCGATGTGAGACTTCTTAACACTCCCCCGCACTCCCAGACCTCAACTAGAGCGTGAACACTTCTAAATGGGGGCCCAATATCGATGAACAACAAATTGGGATGGTCTAACTCTGATACCATGTAAAGATATGACACCTAGGCCTAACTCAACCTCAAAAGCTAGTTCATGAGGATTGGGAGGAGGTTTGTCCAAGTCAATATAAGGAGACCAAATTCTCATCCCTCTACCGATGTGGGGCTTCTTAACCCAAAAACTATCCTAACATATATTTAAGGGACTGGCACTATTTTTGTCTTTTTCTCTTTAGTTAAACCTATAGTATTTAGAGGTGTTCATGGGTCGGTTTAAGTCGATTATTGGTCAAAATCAAAAGCAAATTAACTTAATTTATTTTAAAATTATCAAAATCAAATCAAATAAAATATAATATACAATCATATGCATGAAACCAATAAGATAAGTGTTCTCACCTTGGACATTTTTGCTTTCATAAGTAAATTATAAATAAATTTTGATGAAAACATATACAAGATCTTTAAAATTGTTTATAAAAAATAATATATTATGTAATTTGCCGGTTCGGGTATTTTTTTCGATTCTTTTCCAACAAAGTCATAATCAAACCAAATACTACTAGTTTTTAAAAATCCACATCAATCCAAACCAAACCCAAATAAAATCAATTTAGTTAATCGATTTGGATTAATTTTTATCCCGTACGTGAACACCCTATTAGTAGTATTTTTTTTATATGGGTAACCCCTTGAGCTTTAAAAGTTAGAAAATCATACCCACTTCACGATTTGAACGAGAACAATAACCCCTCGAGCAAGATTTAGAATTTTGATTAATACAAACAAAAAAAATATTTTCTTAAAAGATTTTTTTTTTTATCTTCAAAAGTAAGTTAATCATTTTGATTGTTGTTTTTGGCTTCAGCTATTTGATTAGCTATATGAAATTAATATGATATATGACGTTTGGACCCTACTTTATTGGAATAATGACTATTAAGAGAAATAAATTAATATTTAATCAAATCAAAGCAACATAAATCATCTTCTATTGTTTTTTCAAACACGATGTTTGATATTCGTATTATGATCTAAATAAATTAATTAAAATCACATTGAAATTTTTTATATTAGAGGATAAAACCCTCCTCTAAACAAAGACGATTACGTACTCAAGGAGACTCAAACACAGACCTCTGATTAAACTAATATTAAAATAAAAAAAGTACTTACCACTCCATCATAACTCTCAATGGTATCAAAATCACCTTATTTCATAAAAAAAGTAAGAAAGAAAAAAGAAGTAAATCATGATAAGCATTGTGCAACTCCAAAATATTAATGTCTGATCAGAACAAATTTGTTTTCTATGGATTGAGCAAGTAATGTGATGTTTGGACCATATTTTATTGGAATGATGATTTTAAAGAAAAAATAAATTAAACATTTAATCAAATCAAAGCAACATAAATCATCTTCAAACATAGTGACTGATATCCGCATTATGGTCTCACTAAATTAATTAAAATCACATTGAAAAGTTTTATATTAGAGGATAAAACACTCCTCTAAACAAAGACGATTATGTATTTCAGGAGACTCAAATCGGAGACCCCTTATTAAATTAAAAATAAAATAAAAAAGTACTTACCACTCCACCGCAACTCTCAATCGGCGGTATACAAATCACCTTATTTCATAAGAAAAGTAAGTAAGAAAGAAAAGGGAAGTAAATCATGATAAGCATTGTGCACTCCAAAGTATGAAAGTGTGATTAAAACAAATTTGTTTTGTATGGATTATTGAAAAGGTAATTAGGTGTTTTAATTTACATAATGATTTGATGATTAGGGGTCGTTTGGTACGAACATTGATAACGCAGGGATTAGTAATGCAGGGATTAGTAACGCATGGATTAGTAATACATGGATTAATAGTACATGGATTATTTTTTGTCAAGTGTTTGGTTCACTACTTTCCATTTAATTTTGTGTTTGATTTAAAACTCTACAAAAAATTTCTTTCCTATTATACTCTTGTGTTATTATGAGCGTTTATTTTATGTAATTGGGTCAAACTAGATAACCACCGGACCGGATAATTTTTTTTAAAGAATTTTCTATTCTATTTAATTAGTTAAATCAAATACATATATACATAAAAATGTTATTAATTTTAAGGTGTGATGTACCACTAAGAAGATCATTGAAGGCACATCGTATTTCTAATTTTTTGTTAGTCAAGTATATATCTTAAACTTAACATAGATTTAAGACCACTTAAATTGTTCAATACCTACAACTTATTTAAAAAAAATAAAAAAATAGTTCAAGTGGGTAATCGACAAACTATCTTGAATAAAATAAAAATCAAGAAAAAATGGAGAATTTTTTTTTAGTAAAATCATTAAATTACACTAAACGGATTTGGAGAATTAAAAAAGAACATTTAAAACCATTTCAATATAAATAAAAAGGAAATTAAATTACAAAACAAATTTAGAAAAAGGAATAAGGGGTTAGTTTAGTCATTTAGGGGTCTTAGGGATTAGTTATCCCTCCATTTTCTAGGGATAAGATACGACCACATATGGTGGATAGGCAATCCATGGATTAAATAAAATGAAGTAACCAAACAATGTATTAGATGGACTAAATTTTAATCCATGGATTATTCTATCAAATACGCCTACCAAACGGGTCCTTAAGTGTATTAATCTATACATGGGTCCCACCAAATTAGTGCAGACATATGGTAATTGTTAATCTAATTTTATTTTAATCATATCAATAAGCAGTGGCAGGATGCTTCAAAACATTATCCAGATTAATTAAAATAATTACTTAAGAGTATTTAATTTGGAGTTGCTAGGTTCAGTCTCTCTTACAACACTTAAATTTGATAGGATTATTGAATATTAATTAAGACATGATTAGACCCTTAAAATATGTTAAGATATGTGTCAGTAATTAATCTTAATTAGAATTTTGTACATGTTCAATGAATTCAAACACAAGGACTAGAGATTCATTGTAATTAGACGTAAAATGTAATTGCCATGATGCATATATAGTCTAATTTACATTATATTAAGTTTAAATCCTTAAGCATTTTGACTAGGTTGATTACATAGGTGAATCTTAGTTTTAACCCAATCTTTTGTTCATTTGACAAGGATTTTATGTTTTGATTTTTTTTTGGTTTTCGTCATTATGATTACAGAGATTTTTTATGTCAATCCCTAAGACGTATTCAATTTCAATTGAACCTCTACAAGATGTGTTCAATTTCAGTTAGAATTATTTGGGACTACTCCCCCCTAAACCCTGCCTGTATCATTTTTTCCTTGGTGAGGTATCTCAAGAATTCCATAAATTCATGAAAGCTGGACTCTTCACGTCATCGAGAAATGCATCACTAAAAGATATCAAATGTGACCGAACTCTCCACATCATTGAAAAATGCATCACTAATGACTCTCGAATTACGGAAAAATCTTAGGAAAGAGGAATCATGGAATAAATAGATTTGTACCCACAATCATGTTTTTCAATAAATTATGTTTCTTTCATGTTTTATTTGTGATTATAATTTATTTTTCTATCACTTTAAATTTATAGAAAACAATAGTATTTACGAGTCCATCATTGATAAATTTTAGGATTAGTTACACTAATTAGACATTCTTATACTATGATTCAGTTACGAACTTATTTCATTAAATTTGGACCTCAACAAGGAGCCAAAACAGTAGTCTTTGTGACCCCATCATTTTATTTTATTTTGTTTTCCAAAGCACGGTAACTTTGTACTCACGAGGACTCAAATCTCAGACCTCCCTAAATTTAAAAAGAAAAAGAAGGTCCGTATACCTTAATTTTTATTGAAATTAATTATGTGATGTGTGATATATATATATATATATATATATATATATAGTAGAATGAGCAAAAAATGAAATCTTAATTTGTTTAAATTAAAAAAATTGAAAGTACATAATGACAAGAAATAATTTATTTTGTTCATTTTCAATTAATTCTTCTGGTATGTTTTTCAGTGTTTTCGTGTGATATTAATGTGTTTTCACATGTATCCAATCTGCCTGCATTTGGGCCTTATCGCTTGGGGTAACCTCTAAAGGCCCAAAGGAAATTTAGTTTGGTTTTTTTCTTGGAAAAATTACCTATGTACACACCCTTTTTTTCCATAATTCCCATTATTCCCTACCATTTCTAAAATTTTCCAAAATCCCTTATTTTGAGCCCAACAGCCAAAATTCCGGATACATAATTTCACTTCCCAAACCCATGCTTATCACTTCCTTATTTCACTCCACAAACTCTCTCATTTTTTATTCCCATAAATCCCTAACCAAACACGTTAATTTTCATGGCCTAATTATGCGCCTTAAATTGGGCCAAATAACAACTTTGGTGATATCTTCTTTAGGCATGGCCAAGCAAGTGCTCCAAAAGCAAGACAAAGCTTTCTCTATCAGATCAATTTCTGATACGGTCCAAATGGACAAATTTTCACATGTTCTATGTTTCTTGGCTTTCCACTTCAATATAAATGGTGTTGTTACATAAACACTACATAATGTATCATTTACATTTATCTTCAATAC
>JAKRZT010032644.1:0-19394 GCA_029582215.1 Solanum sparsipilum
CCCTTAGTCCCTATTTCCCGTTAATTAATGTTGAATGTGCTTCCGCGACCGATGAAGTGTGATGACAAGTTTGAGAGGCTTGTTTGGGGTTCCTTCGGGTTCCTCATTCGCCATGTCACGTCTAGGCCCTAGTCTTGGGTCGTGACAGTGATATTGAGTTTTTTATATTCCGGATATAATTTCTTTAATTTTCTTTTTATTTTTCTTAGCTTTCTACTAGTATGTTTCTTCCTTAGTTTCTCGTTATCCATAGCTCTGTTACCATTTTTCGGTCTGGTCTGATTTGAAGGCCAAGTAGTGACCAATTCTAAGTCTACTTCGAGGTGGATTTTATTGTAACCATGTTGGATGCACCAGTTTAGTCCCTGACTAGCAGCTTGGAGTTCAGGTTGGTTGTTGGTACCAATTCCTGATGGGATAGTAAATGCATAAATCATGTTTCCCTGATGGTCTCGCAAAATCCCCCCTCCTCCAATCTTTCCAGGATTGTTAAGTGCACTACCATTAGTATTAAGCTTGAGCAAAGGTTGACTAGGTTTCTCCTACTTCACAATTTTAACCATAGTCTCATGTCTGCAATTTTCCACCATTCTGAATAGTTCATTCCAGTTGTAGGCCCATTGAATGTAGGGGTAAGCTGTGTTGAGTAAGTGGCTAGTATCCTTTAGGATTAAAAACATGACTCTAGCTGTGTTGGACTGCTTTGCACCATACTTTGAAGCACATCTATTCTTCCAAAAGTTCCAGAAAATGATCAATGGAAGGAGCTGGTTCAACAGATTCTGCACTTCACTCTTATTTTCCTGTCTCCGCCATCTTAGCAACAATGTGTTTATAGGGGTGTGCTCATGCTGGAAACCTGAATTTGAAGAGAAAAATTTCCACACATTACTGGCAAAGTGACTAGATACAAATATGTAGTCTATATTGTCTTCTCCTGGTCTGTAACAACAGGAGCATTGAGTAGGTTACATTCCAAAGTTGATGATCTTTTCATTAGTGAGAAGTTTACCTCTCAAAGCCCTCCAAACTAGAAAAGAAATCTTGAAAGGAAGGTATCTATGCCATATGCCTTTACTGATGATGCTCTTATTTTTCTTATGCCTAATGAGATCCCAAGATGAAAAACATTAAAAGAAACCATTATCATTAAGTTTCCAGATTCCTTCATCTACGACCTGTTCTTGATAGTGAATTGTAGTACCCATAATTTTTGGAACCAATAAAGGGGGCAACCATTGTCTCACCAGAGGATCATTCCAGTTTCCATCCACAAGAAAATGAGAGATTGTGGTGGTGTTAAGGCTAGTGCTATGAGTGCAATAGGAGGCTAAAGGACCATCTCCCAACCAATCATCCCACCAAAACGAACTATTTCCGGAGTTGATCTTCCAAGTTATTTGAGCCTCAACTATGCCTTTATTTTTCATCATAAAATTCCAAATCAAGGATTGCTCAGTGTCAAGTTTTTTGGCCACGGGGTGAGCCCTTTGACAATATTTAGCTCTCAGAAACTGACCCCACAAGGTCTGTTTAGTTTTGAAAACCCACCATTGCTTAAGTTGAAGTGAGGTGCATACCTCTTTAAGATGTCTTACTCCAATGCCTCCTTCATCATAATGTAGACTCAAAGTGTCCCAAGAAGCCCAATGATACTTTTCCCTTTCCTTATCCCAACCCCAAAAGAAGTCAGCAATAGCTCTCTTGATGTATCTGATAGTGGTTTTAGGAGGGGAAGTAGTTGACATTGTATGAATGGGAATTGATTGGAGGACATGTTTCACCATAGTAGCTTTACCACTAACACTTAACATTATTGATTGCCATCCAGAAATTTTCTTTGTAACTTTTGCCACTAAGTCAAAGTAGTTAATAATTCTCTGCCCTCCAATATATAAGGGACAACCAAGATAAGTAATTGTACTAATATTCTGAGTAAAACTAGTAACCTCTCTAATCAATTCAATGATAGCATGAAGAGTATTATCATGAACCATGAAGTGACTCTTGTCCTTATTTATGAGCTGGTCAGAAATTGTCTCATAGGTGGAAAGAGTTTTCATGATCAGTTGAAGGGTATCCGTGGTAGTAGAGGAAAAATAATGATGTCATCCGCAAAACTTAGATGATTGATTTGAGGGCCTCTGATCTCCATTTGAAAATTTTTGTATCTCTGGTGTTGTTGAAGCATGTTGAGCATCTTGTAAAGTACCTCAGCCCCTAAAATAAATAGGGATGGGGATAAAGGATCCCCTTGTTTGAGACCTCTGGTGGAATGAAAGAAGCTATGTCTAGCACCATTTATAGTTACAGAGTACCAATTGTTGCTCATGATCCTCCACACTTGATCAATAAACATCTCTCCAAAACCCATTATTCTCAGAACTAAACAAGTATAGGACCATGACACTCTATCATATGCCTTGATCATATCTAGTTTAATTACCACATTGTCACCTTCCTTAGGTTTCTTGGTACCATGAGTGATTTCCTGAGCAAGCATAATATTTTCAGATATACTTCTACCCTTAACAAAACCAAATTGGTTCCCAGAAATAAACTGAGGTAGAATAGGGGCCAATCTGAGACATAATAGCTTGGAAATAATTTGTTGGAAAAATTACTCAAGCTGATGGGGCTGAACTCAGTGAACTTGTTAGGATGCTCAACCTTAGGAAGTAACACCAAACATGCATGTTAAATGAACTTAGGCATGGTGTGTCAACATAAGAAATATTGAACAACACTCAATACATCTTCTTTAATAACCTCCAAGTAATATTGATAGAATTTTCCTCCAAAGCCATCAGGGCCAGTTGCAGAATTGGAGTTCATGGAAAACACCACTTGAGTCAATTCATCCAGACTAGGTATTTGTTGAAGAGTCTAATTTTGTTCTGGTGTAACCATTCTAGGAATGCAATTAAGAATGTCTTCTCTGATCCTGTCCTCATGGCCTGAAAAGATGTTTTGAAAGTAGTCCCAAGCTTCCTTATCAATATTTCATCCCCTTTACCCAAGCATTATCACTAGTACAAATTGTGTGAATGAAAAACTTTCTCCTCCTACTCCTCATGATAGAATGAAAATACACCGAATTAGTATACCCTTCCTTGAACCATTGGAGTTGAGTTTTTTTCTTTAGAATGGATGCTTCCAATTTGAGATACTTGATATATTGTGCATTGATAAAATGAAGTTTGGTTCTATTTTCTTCAGTTTTGTGTTGAATAACATTCTCTTCAGCATCTTTGACTTGCTCCTCAAAATTAACAACACTAGAGAAGATATTTCCATATTCATTTTGGGACCATGTACTCAAAGTGGAAGCTAATCTTTTCATTTTCTGATGTAGTCTCCACATTGGATTACCAGATACTTCCTTCTACCAGCAGCCTGTAACTATATCTAAGAAATTCTCATTCTCAGTCCAGCAGTGCAGAAATTTAAAATATTTGGTTTTCTGATCTAGTTTGACTTCCATTTCCATGAGTAATGGACGGTGATCAGAACCTACAAAAGGAAGGTGAGTTATGGTAGTTTGAGGCATGAACTCCAGCCATTTAGCATTGACCATAACTCTATCTAACCTTTTCCACACCCTTCCCTCTTCTGCTCTCTATTTACACCATGTAAAATGCTGTCCACTATACCCAATATCTATAAGGCCACAAGCCTCAATAATACTAATAAAATCAAGACTTTTGTTCATGTTATAGGGCAGACCTCCATACTTTTCCTCAGTAGATATAATAATATTAAAATCACCTATAGTACACCAAGGGATGTCCATATTAGAAAAGTGGAAAAGTCTGTCCCAATGGGGTCTTCTAAAATGATCTTTGCATTTAGCATAAATGCAAGAAACCATAAAACTCTCTTCATGCTCCACATCGTTCATAGAACAAGTGATATGCTGATCATGCACTTCCAAAACATCACACTCCATATCATCGGTCCAAAAAAGCCACATTTTACCATTGTGAGTACATGTAGCATTGTCCATAGATAACATTAATTTGTAATTGTTGATTTGAGAGTTGTTTGCAAAAGGTTCAAGAATAACTATCATAGAAATATTATGCAGCTTCTTAAGATTTTGGAGTCTTTCCAAAGAGCCTTGGGTGTTGATGCTCCTGGCATTCCAACATATTGTACTAATCATTAAAAACCTTTGCTTTTGGACCTAGTGTTTGGTCTTCTACATTTACTAGATGTGCTTACACATGTTGGTTTGGTGTGTTGTCTGATTTGTTTTCTACCTCTTGGAGATAAACCCTATTGATCTTCCACTTCTTGAATTTCAGCTTGGAATTCACTTTGAAAAGTAGACCCAAAAGCCTTGATCACATGTGCACTGGTTTCATCTCCTTCCTCAGCATCTTCATTTTCATTGATGGATGGAGTATCCTCATCAAATTCATCTTCTGAATTTATCACATGATAATCTGAATGCTCCTTGTTTTTGTCTTGTTTTCAACCTCTTTCTGTTGTTTCTCTTGATAGCATCTCTTTTTTTCTTACTTAACCTGCCCTGAGATCTGTTATAGGTACGTTTCCCTACAGAATCCTTGTTGTGTTGTTGGTGTTGTTCCTCTAATTTATTCTGATTACCCTCATTTTTCTATTTCTTACTTGGAGTACCTGCAACATGATTACCTCTTATACCCTGCTGCTTTTGAACATTATCAATATCAATACTTGTTGAGGGTATACCAGATTTCTAATTTTGCATGATTTCATTGTTTTCTATAACCTGTAGCCCTGGTTCTCTTTGAAACTGACTAGTATCATCACCCTGCACTGGATTGTGTTTTTTCTGAGAACTCTAATTGTTGAGCCTTAAAGTAGTGGTAGCAGGGGCTCTAGAGTCAAACCTAGGGTCAGTGTGGTCAACCTCATGTAGAACATGAGCCAAATCCCCCCCATTGGATACCCCTTATTGTAAGTTAGTAGGCTTCTCTTTACACCCCCCCCATCCATACCTCCTTCAGCTTCATCAACATTTATAACATTCTCTATAGAATTAACAAATGGGTGTTCGGGTATAGGGAGTACTGAGTCAATACCTATGATTTTGTTGTTTTTGTTGGCTGCAACTTGTTCTTTCTGCAAACTTACTTTATTGTGAAGGTTTAGTAGAGGTGAGTCATTATCTGACCCTTGTGTTGAGTGAAATCCTTGGCCTGATGCTTTGTTATTGTTGCCCTCTTTAATATTGCCTTTTTCATGTTGTTCCTGCATTTCTAAATCAATATAATTATTATGAGTAGGAATTGTAGATATTATACCTGATGGTGCTGATGCCTGCTGCATGTTGTCATTAATTCCTTTGTGTTGAGGTGAAATAGGTCTCCAGACAGTCTTGGAGTTTGGTTGTTCCTGATTTTTGTTTTGTTTCCTTTTCTGAGTCTACCATTGTTATTCTTGGTCTACTATTTCCTTCTCTTGGTGAGTCTGTAGATGATCAACAAATGCTTGTTGTTGACCTGTAGGATGCTTATTTCCTTGAGTTTGCCTTTGGATCTCATCTGGTATGTTGTCCCTCTTCTGAGCTAGGTGTTGCTGAACTTGTGAGCTTGTAGTTGCCTCTGATTTATCACTGTCATGGACCTGTATTATTTTAGTGCCTCCTTTATCTTGCTCACCCTTAGTCTTGTTCTTTTTTTCAGCTTCCATTTCTTTCCTCCTTTTGAAATCATCATCTCTTCTTTTGATATTACAAACATTATCCATATGCCCTTGGTGTTTAAAGTACATACAATAATAAGGGATTCCTTCATATTGAACTTGTTGCTATCTCCCTTTATTGGAGTCTAGATTCTTCAATCCCACCCAAACATGAGATGGTCTTTCCATGGTAAGAACAATTTGAATCTTCACCCTGGCAATGCTGCCTCTAGTCTTTTGAGAGTAAGGTGAGTCAAGGTACAATACCTTGCCAATGGGACTCAATATAGTCGTCAAGAAAACCTTGTTGTAGCAATGCCATGGGAGTTTAGGTAGGGCTACCCATATAGGTACTATAGGGGTTTCTTCCTCTGGTTTAAAATCAGGAGTCCAAGCTTGGATTCTCATTAATTGGCCTTCTATGCTCATCCTTTGTTTAGTCCAAACCGTAACATAATCAAACTCATTATCAAGATCAATATACACATGTTGAGAATTAAAGTGAGCTATTTTCACCCCCCCCAGATAGTTGGGTCTGAAGGATGAAACTTTTCCTAATCTACTCCATTTTGGGCATGGTGTTGGTAAATTTTCCCACTAAAGTATATTTACAACTTTCAGCCAATTTTATGTTATAATCATCCTCTTCTAATAACACATGTCGAGAATTAAAGTGAGCTATTTTCACCCCCCCCCCCCAGATAGTTGGGTCTGAAGGATGAAACTTTTCCTAATCTACTCCATTTTGGGCATGGTGTTGGTAAATTTGCCCACTAAAGTGTATTTACAATTTTCAGCCAATTTTATGTTATAATCATCCTCTTCTAATAACACTGCATGCAGCCCTTTTCTTGTGGTGAATATAGGACTATCCAATAAATAGGAGTTTTAGTTTTGGACTGATTATATCTTAGTCGAGAAACAAAAGATTGGACAATAGTAAATGGGGCTGGTTCAGGGACCAAGTCCTGTTTAGTTTTATTTGGAGCCTGAATATGGTATTGACTGCTTTGTTGTTTCTCATCGCCCTGAGCATTTGTGTAATTATCCTGATTTGCAGCATTTCTATTTTTCTAAAGATTAGGATCATACCTTACATAGTTGCTGGAAATCCTAGGAAAGTTGTGTTGATAATCTATGTTGGCCCTTTCATTGATTTGTTGAGTTGTATCAGCTACTCCATGTTGGTTGATGGCCTTAGTCTGATCTTGTTGACTATCCTTTCCTTTATGACTCTGATTACCTACCAGATTCGACAATTCACGAGTTCTACTGGTTTTCCCATTTACCTAATTGTGTATATTAACTGATTGCACTTCCTTGCCTTGAGCTTGTTGCTCTTGGTCTTCTTGTCCATTCCGTTGATGCTGATCATTCCTGTGCTTCTCTGCTGCCTTGTCCTATTCTGATATGCCCTGGAATTCCTTGTCTTGAACCTAGTGTCCTTGACCTCTTTGTCCAACCTTTTTTTGTTGATCCTGTCCTAGTTCCTCAGCTACCTTGTCCTTGATTGATGTAACATGCACTTCACCCAAAGATAGAATTGGAGTTAAATTCATGGAGTTACCTGTAATGCCAAAAGAGAAGTTTGAAGATTGAGCCTCTTCAGATTGGTTTGTGGCTTGTTGTTTGCTGAGGTTGTGTTCCTCCTCTACAATTACATCCTCATCAGTGTGCTGAGTGACATAAGCTTTTCCTCTATTCTATTTCATTGGATCACTAGTTCATTCCCTTGAAATTTTTCTGATGATTCCTCCATCCATATTACTTGATATCTCTGATAGATAGATGCCTAGGGGAGGATAATTATTTCCCATAGCTGAGTTTCCATGAACTCTGGCGAGCTAAACTTGAGTTTCGCCAGATTCTTTCCCGCCGGTGATTCCACCGTCCATTTTGCTTGAAATTTTTGTGAGGTGAACCTCTTGTTGTGGGGAGTGTTCCCCAGTAACTGAATCTGCATGAATTTGATTCGAAGTGCTTCGAATTTGAGGGCGCAGTTCTAGCAATTTGTTCGCTACTCTCTCAAAATTCTCCTAATGATTTTTCTCAATTGGGACGGTGGAATCAGTTGATTTTTCTCTAGGATATAGATCTTGATTAGGGGATTCCATAAATCTTGTCACTTTTCCATGAATTGAAACATTAACTTCATGGAAAATGTTTTTACGAGTTCCTTCCAGCTCCTCCGAAATTGCAATGTTGATCGCTTCAGTGTTTTGCGAATTTGAGGAGCTCCAGGATGAATTAAGGGGCGTGGCTGGGTTGGTTTTGTTGCCATTTCCATGGCTCTACGAATGTATTTCTTTCGGTGGCTTGGGGAGCTCCATCGATGGCTCACGCGCCATTCTGGCAGTGCGTGTTTCTGTTGGGAATATAGCCATTAGTGGCTGATTTTGGAGCGATTTTCCTAGAGAGAGAAATTAGAGAGAGAAAAATTCAAGAAATGAGGATGCGATGGCCCTTTGCTTTAGGTCTAACAATTTGGGGTTTAAGGTTTATCCCCTAAGGTTTAGAGTTTAGGGTATAGTCCTTGAGGTTTACACCCTACAGTTTAAGGGTTTTTAGGATTTAGGCCCTAAGGTTAAGGCTATAGAGTTTAGGTTCTTAAGGTTTAAGGTTTAAAGTTTAGGCTTTTTTTTGGGATTAAAGTTTAGTGTTTTTTCGGTTTAGTTTTTTTTACGGTTTAGGGCATTAGGTTCTTTAGCTCTATGGGATTTTAATGATATCTTTAGAATTTTTCCAAGGTTTTTTTATGTTTACGGATTTTGTTATGGTTTTTAAGGTTTTTTTTACGGTTTTGGTTTTATTAGGGGTTTT
Organism: Solanum sparsipilum; assembly: GCA_029582215.1. NCBI lineage: Eukaryota > Viridiplantae > Streptophyta > Magnoliopsida > Solanales > Solanaceae > Solanum > Solanum sparsipilum. Next base: position 8,491 of record JAKRZT010032644.1, read on the forward strand.
TTGTGTTTAGGGTTTCTTAGAGTTTCTTAGAGTTTAGGTTTTCTTAAAGTTTAGGGCTTAGGCCCTAAGGTTGAGGGTTTACGATTTAGGATGTAGGGTTTATGTCCTATGGTTTAGTATCACGCCCCAAACTTGAGGGTCGCAACTTGCTCCTAATGCCAAAACTTAGGCCGGAGCCGACCCTGCTGAAACATTTGCTAATAGCGCATGGCAGGCACACGCAATCAAGAAAACCAACAAGTATATATCGGCTTAAAACAAGCCCTCGACCAGCAATGCCCTTATCAACTGATCTATAAAATAAATAGCTACTCCTAGGAGATCATATAAATAAATAGACAACTAGCACAGAAGTCCTATTTGGGCTGTCGAGGCCACCGTGATATCTATACCAAAACTAATAGCAAGTAAATATCAATACAATATATCAAACAACACACAAGCTTCAGCAAACCACAAACCAAGGCCAGTATGGCCATAACGTAGCTATACACCCCACACAATAGTCTGCAAGCCTCTAAGAGTCGTAAAGATTGGCGGGACAGGGCCCCAGCCTACCCATAAAGATATATACAACAAAAGGTAACAAACCTCCCAACTTTGACAGCTCTGGAGGAAAGGGGCTAGCTAATCGGATATAAGTCAATCCTGCTACTGAGGAAGTCTATCGTGTCGTCTGTCGGGATATGCATGCATGAATACAGTGCCCCCAAGGCAATGGAGTGTCAGTACAAAATAATGTATGGAGTATGAAAGGCTATAGGCTAAGTGAGCAAGTATCATAATATACCAAAAGCAATCACGTAAGGAAATCAAAATTTTAGTTGAGCATGCTAACCCGCTACTGAATCTAAAAATACAAAAATGATCAAACATCAACCTAACCAATCCCCCAAAAGATCGGCAGGTACAAATGACATACCACCTACCTAGGCCCCTATAAGCCGAGAAGGTGCCAAATCAATCTACATACCCCTATCAGTAGCCTCTTGTCTTTGTAAGAAGTGACATAGCCCTTTTTGGCATCGATATTGCCCCGTAGGCAGCACATAGCCCTCTTAGGCAACATCATAGCTCTGTGGGCTGCACATAGTCCTCTTTTGCATCAACATAGCCCTGTAGGCAACACGTAGCCCTCTTTGGCGTCAAAATAGCCCTGTAGGTAACACATAACACTCTTTGGCATCAATATAGCCCCGTGGGCAACACATAGCCCTCTTTGGAAATAACATAGTCCTATTAGACAACATCATAGCCCCATAGGCAGTTCATAGCTCAACAACTAACCACAATAGCCCCAAGGGCGACAACAAACAATTGAATAGGCTAAAGGCGAGCAATTTAGCTATAAACAATATATATGAATAATCTCCAAGTCGTTCCTAACTTAGGGTCATTCTTAAAAGATTATGAGTCCCTAAAATGAGGGTTTATAACCACTCAATCAGCCAATCACTCACTATTACATCTAAGAGATCATCAACGTTAACTACCTCTAAGGAAACATGTCGAACGAAGGGAATAACCTTAACATACCTTTCCAATGAACGTTCGGAAGACCGTAGTTCCTTCACGAAAGTTTTCCTTACATCCTAAACTTCACAAACACTATATATACACAGCTGGTACACACCTATAAACAATTCATAATTAATCTTAAATCGCCAGATTTGCCGTATTGCACCAACTTGTCGAAATGTCCATAGAATTTCATAAAAACAATCATAAAAGAGTCCCGAGATGATTACCTTAGTTAACCAAGTTTAAACCTTGAAGAAACACCAATAACTACAAATTTATATCTTCAAAAAACCAGCTCCAAATGCAGCTAATAGAAGGGAAAAACTATTTCCACGTGTAGAGATCATATTTCTAGGAATGGGGGCGACATTTAATGGTAGATATCGTCAAAAACTAACCTTCACTATGCAAGAACTCCATAGAAACCCTCCCTTAAGCTTTCTCTCTGGTTTGGAAGTAAAATAAAATAGTTTCATGGCTTAAAACGTTAAGTAAGCCGACATACCACATTTTTACCGGACCCGGATTCTGCCCCGACAGTCCGGTAGTAAAACCCTCACAACTTTTTACTCCTATGTCGGTTGGATTCGGGGTTTTGTGCGTTGCAAACTAGACTTATACGCCTTTAATTTAATGAGTGGTACGCCTTCTAACTCTTTATATATTGGGAGAAAACATCAAAGACATTTGAACCAAATTTCAGAGAAAACTTTAAAAAGGAACCTACGATAACTTTCGCCAACTTTTATTTTGCCACTTACCTAACTTCAAAACTTGAGATACAACCCTTGAACACTTAAAATATGACATACCACATCATTCTTAATTTATTATCCACCCTCCTTGTCTTTCCATGCAGATACGAGTTAATTTAGACGTTTTGAAAAGTTGGGGTGTTACATCCTTCCCCCTTAAAAACATTCGTCCTCAAATGAAAAAATCTGAGTCACGCGTTTAAGTCCTTAGGAGTTTCAAAAATTTAGGTAGAATATCCTTTGTAAATGTGACTATCCAGGAACATGAAACACATAAATTCTAACCTAGGCGTCTCACAGGATGACATAAACAGCTAAGCACTATAGCTCTACAATAACAGTGCGAGCAAATATACAATGACAACAACAATAATAATAAGCAACAACATAAAAAAAATCTTATTGGTATCTAAACTCACCACACTAATATACATTTATATGCCATAACGCTGGGGTATGAAACAAGTGAGGATATTTGGACCTCATGCCATCCTCAGCTTCCAAGGTCACCTCTTCTTTATTCTTGTTTCTCTACAATACTTTAACCGAAGCCACCTCTCTGGTCCTCAATTTATGGACCTGGCAATGTAATATGACAACTGGAGTTTCCTCGTAGGGAAACTCCTCTGTGATATGAACATCCACAAACGAGAAAACCCAAGAAGGGTCCCCTATGCACTTCCGTAGCATCGATACATGGAAAACTGGATGAACAGATTCTAGCCCCGAAGGCAATTCTAACTCATAAGACACTCGTCCTACCCTCTGAAGTATCTGGTATGGCCCAATGAATCTTGGACTAAGCTTTCCTTTTTTTTCAAATCTCATAACACCCTTCATAGGTGAGACTTTTAAGAATACCCAGTCATCGACACAAAACTCTAAGTCCCTTCGTCAGACATTTGACTATGAATTATGTCGGCTTTGAACTATTAGCAACCTCTCCCGAATGAGCTTAACCTGCTCCATTGTCTGTTGTACTAAGTCGGGTCCAATCAACCCTTACTCACCCACCTCGAACCATCCGATGAGGGACCTACATTTTATCCCATACAAATCCTCATAAGGTGCCATCCCGATGCTCGAATGATAACTATTATTGTATGCGAACTCAATAAGAGGTAAGTGGTCATCTTAACTTCCCTTGAATTCTAGCGCGCACGCCCGTATCATATCCTCGAGTGTCAAAATTGTGCGCTCAGCCTAGCCATCTCTCTGAGGGTGAAAAGTTGTACTAAGATTATCCTGTGTCCCCAATCCTTTCGGGAAGGACTTCCAGAAGTTGGCAGTAGATTGTGCTCCTCTATTAGAGATAATACATAGTCGGACACCATGTAGCCTAACAATCTCTCTAATATAGAGTCCTGCATAATCTTTGGTTGGAAAAGTTGCCCTGACTGGTAAGAAGTGTGCTGATTTTGTTAGTCTATCAACATTTACCCAAGTAGAGTCAACCTTGCAACGCGATCGAGGTAACCCTGTAATAAAATCCATATTAATTGCTTCCCACTTTCACGAAGGAATGGGTATCTACTGAACTAGCCCAGCGGGATTTTGGAGATCAACATTCACCTGTTGGCAGTTAGGACACTATGCCACAAACTTAGCAACGTCCTTCTTCATCCCGTGCCACCAATAGATCTCCTTAATATCATTGTACGTCTTCGTCGAACCAGGGTGAATAGAATAATGAGAATGATGTGCCTCTCCCATAATCCGATGTCAAAGCCATGCAACATTTGGAACACACAATCGACCACTATATCTAAGGACTCCATCTCCTCTTATATCAAATGCTAAAGATTGTTGATCCTGAGCCTTGGATCCGAACTTCTCTAAGCTAGGATCGTCTTGATGCCATGATTTTACTTCTACAACTAGAGATGATACGGTTATGTCCTGTCGGCCGGCTAGTGAATATGTATGGTTCTATCCACTACCAGAACTAGATGCTCCCTCTCTACCTCCGCCTCTACCTCTACCTGCTGAAGTTTGGGGTCCACGCCCTGTAGACTGTGTTGATGAAAAGGATCCTACGACTGACCTATACCACCATGACCTATGGTCGGGCAGTTTCTCCACCCAAGCCCCTCCTGTCCACAAGAATAAAAACCTGTGCAACCTAGTGTGCACCTCCCAAAATTCATCCTACCGCAAGTAGCGCAATACGGCGGCGCTATGCTAGCCTGGCCTGAACCCCTCTACTGCTGAGAGCCTTATGCTCGTGAACCCTCACCTGGGCCTGACTATCCCTGACGATTAAATTTACTACCCTGGAACTGTTGTAGTGGAGGTCTAGGTGGCCTAATAGAATATTGTGGTCTGGGACCACCCTAAAACTCTCCCTGTGAACCAGCTGGCCTAGCCCTCTTCTGTCTCTCTCTCTCTCTCGACCCTCTCTCTCATATACTATAAATGTTGGCAATCCTCTATGCCTTGTGCAAAGGCCTGAATTTGAGAGATATCTATATTATCATTTAGTGCAGGGATAGAACAAACGTCGATATAGTTTTATTCGAGCCATGCCACAAATCTACGCACCCTATCATGCATCATATCAACAAATGCTGGTGCATATCTATCCAATGAATCAAATCTCAGCCTGTACACTCGAACACTCATGCTGCCCTTTCGGAGGTTCAGAAATTGGTCCACCCGACAATCCCTATTCTCTCGAGGGAAATAGTGATCTATGAAAGCTTCTGTAAAGCTATCCCAAGTGGGTAGAGATGCATCTTTTCCCCTAGATCTCTCCCAACTCTCGTACCACAATACTACAATATCGTGCAATCGAAAGGCTGCTAACTCAACCGACTCAGTCGCTGAGGCATGCATGACTCTAAAGATCCTATGAAGCTAATCGACAAAGTGCTAAGGGTCCTCTCTGTGATCTGTTCCTGTAAATTGTGGAGGATTCAAGGCAAGAAATTCATGAACTCTCAAACTTTCGGGCCCTTCAAAAGGTCCGGCAACATCTGGCGCAACTGTTTGGTGCTGTGTAGCTAATAACTATGCTAACATACATTCTTCACTCTTGAAATCCTGATCAGATGGAATATGAGGAACTATATGTGGTACTGCTGGTGGAGCCGGAAGTCCTGTAGCCCTCAGAGGCTCCTGAAGCGGTGGAGAAGCTATAGGGGGCTGAGAAGATGTCTCCCCCTGGGTCTCACAATAGGCTACCTCCACCTGTGTTACCTTGCCGGTACCCTTACCTGCAGTTGTATCTACCCCCTAGCTAGTTGTGGTCTTTCTAGTGTCAGTCATCTCTACATGCATACAAGTATCAATTATAAGCCAGAAACCTCAACCCTTAAGACACCGCTCTATAGCACGAGGTGAGCAAAAAAAGGATAGCCATTCTAACATGCCCGGTAGCTTCTTGCTTATCGAATGTGGTGCACAACACATTTATAAACAATACTCTACTAGACACGACTTGCAGAATCCCTAGGATATGACGTTGCTCTGATACCAAGTTTGTCATGCCCCAAACTTGAGGGGGCAACTGGTTGCTAATGCCCAAACTCAGACCCGAGCCGACCCTACTGAACCATTTGCTACTAGCGCATGCCAGCCACTCCCAAGAAAACAAACAAGAATATCTCAGCTTAAATCTAAGCCCTCGGCCAGCAAGGCCCCTGTCAACTGATCTATAAAAGAAACAGCTACTCCCAAGAGATAATATATGGGCCATCGAGGCCACCATGATAACTATACCAAAACTAATAGCAGGTATATATCAATACAATACATCAAACAACTCACAAGTTTCAGCAAAATCAACAACCTAGGCCAGTATGGCCATAACGTAGCTATACACCCCACACAATAGTCTGCAAGCCTCTAAGAGTAGTAAAGATTGGAGGGACAGGGCCCCAGCCTACCCATAAAGATATATACAACAAAAGGTAATAAACCTCCCAACTCTGGTAACTCTGGAGGAAAGGGGCTAGCCAATCAAATAGAAGTCAATCCTGCTGTTGAGAAGGTCTACCGGGTCGTCTATTGGGACATGCATGCATGAATGCAGCGCCCCCAAGGCAATGGGGCGTCAGTACAAAATAATGTACAAAGTATGAAAGGCTATAGACTATGTGTGAAAGTATCATAATAAACCAAAAGCAATCACGTAGTAAATCAAAATTTTAGATAAGCATGCTAACCCGCTACTAAATCTAAAAATATAAAAATGATCAAACATCAACCTAACCAAACCCCCATGAACTCGGCAGGCACAAACAACATACCACCTACCTAGGCCCCCATAAGCCCAGCAGTTGCCAAATCAATCTACATACCCCTATCGGTAGCCTCTTGTCTTTGTAAGAAGTCACATTGCCCTTTTTGGCAACGATATAGCCCTGTAGGCAACACATAGCCCTCTTAGGCAACATTATAGCTCTCTTTTGCATCAACATAGCCCTGTAGGCAACACATAGCCCTCTTTGGCATCAAAATAGCCCCGTAGGCAACACATAAAACTCTTTGGCATCAATATAGCTCCGTGGGCAACACATAGCCCTCTTTGGAAATAACATCGTCCGATTAGACAACATCATAGCCCCCATAGGCAGTTGATAGCTCAACAACTAACCACAATAGCCCCAAGGGCGACAACAAACAATTGAACATGCTAAAGACGAGCAATTCAACTATAAACAATAAATATGAATAATCTCCAAGTCGTTCCTGACTTAGGGTCATTCTTAACTGATTATGAGTCCCTAAAATGAGGGTTTATAACCACTCAATCAACCAATTACTCACAATTACTTCTACGAGATCACCAACATTAACTACCTCTAAGGAAACATGTCAAACAAAGGGAATAACCTTAACATACCTTTCCAATGAACGCTCGTAAGACCGTAGTTCCTTCACAAAAGTTGTTCCTTATGTCCTAAGCTGCACAAACACTATATATACACAGCTGGTACGAACCTATAAACTATTCATAATTAATCTTAAATCGGCAGATTTGCCATATTGCCCCAACTTGTCGAAACGTCCATAGAAATTCATAAAAACAATCATAAAAGAGTCCCAAGATGATTACCTTAGTTAAACAAGTTTAAACCTTGAATAAACACCAATAAATACAAATTTATATTTTCAAAAAGCAGCTCCAAATGTAGCTAATAGAAGGGAAAAATGATTGACACATGTAGAGATCACGTTTTTAGGCACCGGGGCAATATTTAATGGTAGAAATCATCAAACACTTACCTTTATCATGCAAGAACTCCATAGAAACCCTCTCTTAAGCTTTCTCTCTGGTTTGGAAGTGAAATGAAATGGTTTCATGGCTTAAAATGTTGAGTAAGCTGACATACCACATTTTTGACCGGACCCGGAGCCGACTCAAATTATGCCCCGATTGTCCGCAGTAAAACCCTCATAACTTTTTACTCCGATGTCGGTTGCATACGGGGTTTTGTGCATTGCATACTAGACTTGTAGGCCTTAGATCGAATGGGTGATAGGCCTTCTAACTCTTTATATATTAGGAGAAGACAACCAAGACATTTGACCTAAATTTCAGAGAAATCTTTAAAAATGAACCTACGATAACTTTCACCAAATTTTATTTTCCACTTACCTAGCTTCAAAACTTGAGATACAACCCTTGAACACTTAAAATATGTCATACCACGTCATTCTTAATTTATTACCCACCCTCCTTGTCTTTCCACGAAGATACGAGTTAATTTAGATGTTTTGAAAAGGTGGGGTGCTAGATTTAGGGTTTCGGTCCTAAGGTATAAAGTTTAGGATTTAGGCCCTATGGTTTAGGGTATATAATTTTAGGTCCTATGGTTTCGGGTTTAGGAATTTTTAGGTATTGGTTTTTTTTGGGTTTAGGGTTTTGTTCTTTGGGTTCCTTAGTGTTAAGGTTTTTTAAAGTGTTATTTATGTTGTTTTTAGGTCTTTTTAGGTTTAGGATTTTTTTGCGGGATTTTAGGGGTGTAGGGTTTTTTAAGGGATTTTAGGTTTTTTTAGTGTTTAGGGTTTAGGGTTTAGATTTTAGGCCTTATGGTTGAGGTTTAGGGTTTACGATTTAGGGTTTAAGGTTCAACCCCTAAGATTTATGGTTAAGGGTATAGTCGTAAAGGTTTAGACCCTACGGATTAGGGGTTTTTAAGGGTTTAGGATGTAGGCACTAAAGTTTAGGGTATAAAGTTTAGGTCCTATAATTTAGAGTTTAGGATTTTTTATAGTTTTACTTGTAGGGTTTTTTAGGTTTAGGTTTTTTTTTAGGGTTTAGGGTTCTTAAGGTTTAGATATTTTTAAGGTTTTTTTTAGGGTTTTTCTTAGGTCTAGGGTTATTAAGTGGGGTTTTTAGGGGTGTTTTAGATTTTTAGGGTTTAGGGTTTCTTGGGGTTTTCTAGGGTTTGGTAAGGTTTATGATTTCTTAGGGCTTAGGGTTTAGGGTTTAATATCTAAAAGTTTGAATGTAGTATTTAGGGTTTACAATTTACGGCTTAAGGTTTAAGACCTAAAGATTAGGGTTTACGGTTTAGGGTATAGTCATTATGGTTTAGGCCTTACAGTGTAGGGTTTAGGATTTAGGTCCTAAGGTTTAGGGTATAGAGTTTAGGTCTTGTGGTCTTGGGATTAAAGATTAGGGTTTACTGTTTTTAGGGATTTTAGGGGTCTTAGAGTTTTTTAGAGTTTTTTAGGTGTGGGGTGTTTTTTTAGGGTTATGGGCTTTATGGATTTGGTTTCTTTAGGTTTAGAGGTTTTTGAAAGTTTTCTTTAGGGTTATATTAGGGTTTTTTACATTTAGGAGTTTTTTGGGTTTTCTTAATGGTTCTAGGATTTTGTTTTAGGATTTTTAGGGTTTTCTAGGTTTCAGTATTTTTTATGGTTTAAGTTTAGGGCTTTGGGTTCGTTAGGTTTAGGGTATTTTTTATGGTTTTCTTTAGGGTAATTTTAGGGTGTATTTAGGTTTAGGGAATTTTAGGGTTTTATAAGGTTTAGGATTTCTAAGGGGTTTTTAGGGCTTTAAGGGTTATTTATGATTTTAGGATTGAGACCCTAAGTTTTAAGATTTAGGATTTTGTCCCTAACGTTTAGGGTATTGAGTTTAGGTCCGACGGTTTAGGGTTTAAGAATTTCTAGGGTCTTTTAAGGTTTTTTAGGGTTTAGGGTTTAGAGTTAAGAGTTTTTTTTAGAATTTGAGGATTAGGGTTTTCTTTGGGTTTAGGGTTTAGGCTTTATTTTTTAGGATTATTGCACTGGTTTCTTTAGGTTTGGGGGTTTTTAAGATTTTCTTTAGGGTCTTTTAAAGGTTTTTAGGTTTAGTTTTTTTTGTGTTTCTTAGGGGTTATTTTAAGGGTTTCTTAGGGTTTTAAGGCTTTACTGTTTAGGGCATAGTCTTTAAGGTTTAGTCCCTATGGTTTAGAGTTTTTTAGGGTTTAGGATTTAGGCCCTAAGGTTTACAGTATAGAGTTTAGGGTTTAGGAATTTCTTGTGTTTTTAAGGACTTTTTAGGGTTTAGGAATTTCTTGTGTTTTTAAGGACTTTTTAAAGGGTTTTTCTTTGGCTTTAGGGTTTATTTTTCTGGGTTTAGGTCTTTGGTTTCTTTAGTTTTAGGGATTTTTAAGATTTTCTTAAGTTTGCTTTTAGGGTTTTTACGTTTATGGTTTTTTAGGGTATCTTAGGTATTTTTAGGGTTAAGGGTTTTCTAGTTTTTTTTTTTAAGGTTTAGGGTTTCCTAATGTTTTATTAGGGTGTAGGATTTTCTAAGATTTTTAGGGTTTAGGGTTTCTTATGGTTTTTTTTGGGGTTTAGGGCTTCATAAGGCTTTTTTAGGGTATAGGGTTAAAAACTTTAGAGTTTCAAAAGGTTCAGGGATTCTTAGGGTTTTTTAATGTTTAGTGTTTCCTAGGGTTTTAAGGATTTAAGTTTCTTAGGGTTTCGAGTATATATCTTCAGGCTTAGGGTTAAGGGTTTAGATTTTAGGCCCTTAGGTTTAGGGCTAACGATTTAGGGTTTAGGGCTTAAGCCCTAAGGTTTAGAGTTTAGGGTATAGTCCTTAAGGTTTAGGACTTACAGTTCAGGATTATTTACGGTTTAGGATTTAGGCCGTAAGGTTTAGGGTATAGAGTTTAGGTCCTAAGGCTTAGTGTTTAAAATTTTGGCTTTTTTAGGGTTTAAAGTTTATGGTTTTTTCGGTTTAGTTTTTTTTTAGGGTTTAGGGCATTTGATGCTTTAAGTTTTTGGGTTTTTAAGGTTATTTTTAAGGAGTTTTTAAGGTTTCTTATGTTTAGGGATATTTATGGTTTTTAAGCTTTTTTTAGGGTTTAGGTTTTCTTAACGGTTTTTTGGGTTTAGGGTTTCTTAGTTTTTCTTAGAGTTTAGGTTTTTTTTAAGGTTTAGTCTTTAGGGTTTGTATTTTAAGCCCTAAGGTTTAGGGCTTAGGCACTAAGGTTTTGGGTTTACGATTTAGGGTTTAGGTTTTAAGTCCTAAGGTTTACGGTATAATTTTTAAGGTTTAGGCACCAAGGTTTAGAGTTTAGGATTTAGTCTGTAAGGTTTAGCGGATGGATTTTAGGTCCTATGGTTTTTAGGGTTTTAGTTTAGGAAATTTTAGGTTTAGGATTTTTTTAGGGTGTAGGGTTT
>JAKRZT010032646.1:0-23278 GCA_029582215.1 Solanum sparsipilum
ATTTATGCATTGCACAAGTATGATTTGAGGTTACTTGAGAAGTAGTTCTCTTATGATATGAAGGACTAAGGGTTTATTAATGCTTATATGATGGCCTAAAAGTGGTACTTAGCCTAGGTGGGATTATGGGGTCTCATTTATGCATTGCACAAGTATGATTTGAGGTTACTTGAGAAGTAGTTCTCTTATGATATGAAGGACTAAGGGTTTATTAATGCTTATATGATGGCCTAAAAGTGGTACTTAGCCTAGGTGGGATTATGGGGTCTCATTTATGCATTGCACAAGTATGATTTGAGGTTACTTGAGAAGTAGTTCTCTTATGATATGAAGGACTAAGGGTTTATTAATGCTTATATGATGGCCTAAAAGTGGTACTTAGCCTAGGTGGGATTATGGGGTCTCATTTATGCATTGCACAAGTATGATTTGAGGTTACTTGAGAAGTAGTTCTCTTATGATATGAAGGACTAAGGGTTTATTAATGCTTATATGATGGCCTAAAAGTGGTACTTAGCCTAGGTGGGATTATGGGGTCTCATTTATGCATTGCACAAGTATAACTTGAAGGTTTAGTCATGAAGTTTCTCTTATGCTATGAGGATTGAGTATGGACTAAGCTTATGAATATGTGGTATTTCCTATTTTTTGGATTATGCCTTATGATGACTTATGCTTATTTTATGTTATTGTCTCTTATGTTCATGACTTATGTGTATGTTGGCTAACTCTTGTGTTATGCTCCTATGATGTCATGCTAGTTAACATATTTAGTGCATTTGGTACTAACGCATACTCTTGCCTACAATCTTATCAAATGTAGGGTCTGGCGACTTGAGTTACATTCTTGAAGATAGGTTTCTAGAAGTCTAAGGAGTTGAAGATTGGTGAGCATCGAGGATAAAGCCACCATTTCCTTTATGTATTTTATTTTCATGTATTGAGACTATTGTATGGGCTACATCCCAAAGAGGTTTACTCAATTTAGTTTAGATGGTTTGAGACATAGTGTAGTAAGACTTCCGCTTACGTTTTATAAGGACTTCGATTGTATGGATAAAGTTTTAAAATTTCCATACTTTTCTATTATATTATGTTATGATATACTAAGTGCTTGTACGGGATCCTTCGGGGTCAAGTACACGATGAAACATCTAAGGTGTACCCCTGGGTCGTGACAGTTTCGAGGTAGGTGATGGTTTAATTTCATGTTTTCGGGATGGACATTAGTAGTTGCTTCATAATACATGTATTTATGTGAATGTTGAACTATTGATCATACCTAATGCTAATGATTATAAATGAATGACTGTATGCCATGAATCAAATGTTGATTGTATGATTATGAGAATGTACATGGTGATTGTGATTGTGGTATGTTTAATGGATCGGGTGTCACGTTCCGACACACTAATTAGGATCAAATGTCACGTACTGACACATTGGATCGGGTGTCACGTTCTGACAAACTAATTGGGATCGGGTGTCATGTTCCGGTACACTAACAGTTTTGGTATGGGTTCCATGAGAGGGCCATTGAATTGTCGTATTTACTTGTTAATGAGAATGTGGAGTTGTAAGTTGTTCTTGATTAATAACCGGTATATATGTATATATTATGTACATGTTATGTTTACGATGTTGTGACTGCTTATGTATGTTTCCTTACCGGAATAGCCGTGTGATCCTAGGAGTACACGGTAGTTGTATATTGGTACTGCACTTGCTCTTTCTTTGTTGAGTACAAGGCATCTTCAGGAGGATAATGACAGACCTCGTTTAGGACATCACTGATCGAGACCGAATTTCAAGGGTGAGCTAGTTCTTTCTGGCTGCCATGGAGTCTTTCATTTTGTTTAGTCCAATCTGTTCGGACTTAGACTATTTAGTTATTTCTTACATTGGTTGGGGTTGTACCCCTTGTTCCTAGGCTGGTTGAACTTTAGTTGTTTTGGTACAATGACTTTCAGGTTCTAGTGGTTATATCCACATTAGTTGTTAGATATTAGTTGAACTTCCAGAGTTTATAGGAACTCTGTATTAGTTATATAGTTATTTATACCTGCTTTTGTATCTTTAAATATATAGTTTTTGGTTAAGTTGCTTAGTCGGGTTGTAGTAATGGTTCTCCCACCGGAGGGTTAGTGTGGATGCCAATCACGACGGTCTGGGTCGTGAAAAAGATGGTATCAGAGCCCTAGGTTCGTTGATCTCGTTGTACCAAAACGATTCTAGTAGAGTCTTGTAGAATGGTACATAGACATTTGTACTTTTCTTCGAGAGGCTATAGAACTTTAGGAAATCTTTTTGTTTTCTCTTGTCTCCTTTCTTGCTATAACTTGATTCCAATTGGTATCTGGTGATCCAAATTGGTATCTAATATCCTTCACTCTTCTATCCGCAGATGGTTAATACTAGATTCAACGGCGTCAGGCCCGTAGCTCCTGTCAATGAGCCAGTTGAAGAATCCGCATCAAGAGGTCGCGGTCGAGGCAATGGTAGAGGAAGAGTGAGAGGCAGAGGCCGAGAAAGGGTAGTACCCTCTGTGGGTGGAGCACTAATTGAAAATACTCCTAGAGACAAGGTTCCTCCCGCAAATCATGAAGAGGTAGAAGAGAATTTGGAAATTGAGGAGGAAGAGGATGTTGGAAAGGGAGAGGATGCACCGGCTAGGAATACTAGCATTCCTCCCTTAGACCCAGTGCTAGCTCAATAGGTCATGTCTTTCTTGAAAGGATTGGTTGGTCCTGGAGTCCTTCCCGCAGTGCAAGATACTCAACCTCTGATCAACCGCCCAGTTACTGCTACTAGTCCTATGGGAGATGGAGCATTAGGCACTGATGCCTTTTTCTGTCCTTTGTTGGGTCCCATTATGACATGTAATGAGCATGAGATGTTGACTAAGTTTCTGAAGTTGAAGTCGCATGTATTCCATGGTTCTGAGAGTGAGGACGCCTATGAGTTCATCTTGGATTGTTATGAGAGGTTGCATAAGTTAGGTATCGTACACCAACGTGTGTTAGAGTTCGTGACCTTCCAGCTTCAAGGTGAGGCTAAGCAGTGGTGAAGGGCCTAGATGGAATGCAGATCATCAGTTTTACCCCCACTCACTTGGACACAATTTCATGCTCTGTTTTTGGAAAAGTATGTACCCCGGACTTTGAGAGATCGTAATAAGGATGAGTTCATGGATTTGGAGCAAGGTGGTATGTATGTAGCTGCTTATAAGGCTAAATTTTATGCTTTGTCTAGATATGCTACACAATTGGTGACTACTGAGGAGGAGAGGATCTGTCTATTCGTCAAGGGAATGAACTCTGAGTTACACGTATTGTCTATGCACATGACTTCTACAAGGAAAAGTTTTAATGAGGTAACGGATTTTGTGAATAAAGTGGAAGGAGTGAGGCGTAATGGGCAGGCTAAGGCGTTAGCTAAGAAAGCTAAGAGCACAGGCAACTTTCAGGGTTCCTACTCCAGAGGTTCAAGGAGGCCAACACTTGTAGCCCAGCCAATTCAGTCTGTTATGCCCGCTTCTACAAGTAACTACTCGGGAGCTCCACATCAGAATCTGATTCAGGATAGCCAGGGAGCCGCAACCTCAGCAGGTAGCAGGCCGTCATTTGATCACACTTGTTATAATTGTGGAGAACCTGAGCATATGAGGAGAGATTGTTCCCACCCTTGCATGTTGGACCCCACGCAGCAGCAGACTAGAGCAGTGGCACCCGCTGGCAATGGTAATAATGGTAGAAGACGTTCACAAGATAGATGAGAAGGAAATCAGCTAGGCTGTGAAGGTCGGGAAATGGTAATGCAGGCAACGGTGCAGTGCAGCCAGGCATGGAGGTCACCCGTCAAGATGACAGGGCCCAGTGTTATGCCTTTCCAGACAAGAGTGAGGTAGATGCTTCTGTCACAGTGATCACATATATTATTCTTGTCTGTGACCAGATGGCTAATGTATTGTTTAATCCGGTTTCTACTTATTCTTATGTGTCAGTGCGGTTTGCCTCTGAATTTGTTATGATTTGTGATGTACTTAATGCCCCCATCCATGTTTCTACCCTAGTTGGAGAGTCTGTCATAGTCACCCATGCCTATTGTGCTTGTCCTATCTTGTTTATGGGTTTCCATACTTGGGCTGATTTCGTTATTTATGATATGACTGACTTCGATATCATCTTAGGCATGACTTGGTTGTCCCCCTACTATGATGTGCTTAATTGTATTACTAAGTCTGTGACTCTATAGATCCCTGGTATGGAAAAGTGAGAGTGGGAAGGGGTGTACAAGCCTAAGCCAGCTAAGGTCATATCCTCCATATGGGCTAGGAAACTAGTATGGCAGGGTTGTTTGGCATATTTGGCCCATATTCGGGATGTTGAGGTTGAATCTCCCTCTATTGAGTCTATTCATGTGGTGTCAGAATATAGAGAAGTGTTTCCTACCGATTTTCTTGGTATGCCTCAGGATAGGGATATAGATTTTTGCATTGATTTGGAACTTGTTACCCGCCACATTTCTATTCCTCCTTATCACATGGCTCCAGCGTAGTTGAGAGAGCTTAAAGCTCAAATTCAGGAACTTCTTGATAAAGGTTTTATCCATCCTAGTGCTTCCCCATGGGGTGCCCCAATCTTGTTTGTTAAGAAAATGGATGGTAGTTTGACGATGTGCATAGACTATGACCAATTGAATAGGGTCACCATTCGGAACAAGTATCCGCTGCCTCAGATAGATGATCTTTTTGACCAATTGTAGGGTGCAACATTTTTCTCTAAGATTTATCTAAGGTGTAGGTACCATCAGTTAAAAATTAGGCCCGAGGATGTACCAAACACAAAATTTAGAACCCGCTATGGGCACTATGAGTTTCTAGTGATGTTGTTTGGGTTGACAAATGCGCTTACAACTTTCATGAGTTTGATGAATGGGGTATTCAAACCATTTCTGGATTCATTTGTGATTTTTTTTATTGATGACATATTGGTTTATTCGAAAAGTGAGGAAGAGCATGCCGACTATCTTCGTATTGTTCTGGGTGTTCTTGGGAGACAAAAGTTGTATGCTAAATTTTCTAAGTGTGAGTTTTGGTTGACTTCGGTTGCCTTTTTGGGAGATTTAGTTTCTAGGGAAAGGTTAATGGTAGCTCCCCAAAAGATTGAAGCATTCAGGAATTGGGTCCGACCTAGTTCTGTGACTAAAATTATGAGTTTTGTGGGGCTTGCCAGCTACTATCGTCGATTTGTGATGAACTTTGCTTCCATTGCCACACATCTGACAAGGTTGACCAAAAAGGAGGTACCTTTCGAATAGACTGAAAAATGTGAGGAGAGCTTTCAAAAGCTCAAGACTCTTCTGACCACAACACCTATTTTGGCACTACCGGTGGAAGGTAAAGATTTTATTGTTTATTGTGATGCTTCACATTTGGGCTTGAGTGATGTACTGATGCAGTATAAGAGTGTCATAGATTATGCATCGCGACAGTTGAAGGTGCATGAGAGGAACTACCCGACGAATTATTTGGAGTTGGCAGCGGTAGTATTTGCCCTTAAGATCTAGCGGCATTATCTTTATGGTGTTAAGTGTTAGGTATTTACTGACCACCATAGCCTACAACATGTATTCACTCAAAAGAATGTAAATCTAAGACAATGAAGGTGAATGGTGTTGCTTAAGGATTATGATGTAACCATCCAGTATCATCTGGGAAAGGCTAACATGGTGGCAGACGCATTAAGTCGGATGGCGGTAAGTATGGGTAGTCTAGTTTGCTTGTGGGTATCCAAGAGACCTTTGGCTAGGGAAATTAAAACCTTGGAGTTTAAATTCATACAGTTGGGCATCTCAGAAAGAGGTGGGGTGTTAGCTAGCATTGAAGTTAGGACCACATTCATTGAGGAGTTCAAGGCCAAACAGTTTAAGGATGAGAATTTGAATGAGCTTAGGAAGAAGACAATGTCTGGTAATGCGCAAGACATGATTCTTGATGCGAGAGGTGTGCTCCGTTTTAAAGGAAGAATTTGTGTTCCTCGAATGCACGACTTAATTCAGAATTTGTTGACACAATCCCACTGTTCGCGGTATTATATTCACCTGGGTATGACCAAGATGTATCGAGACTTGAAGCGACTTTATTGGTGCCCTGGAATGAAGAAATATATAGCGGAGATTGTGGCTAAGTGCCAAAATTGCCAACAAATAAAATATGAGATTCAAAGGCCTACAGGTTTGCTTCAGAGAATGCCAATTCCGTAATGGAAGTGGGAAAGGATAGCCATGGATTTCGTGGTTGGTCTCCCCAAGATTTTGGGGAAGTTTGATTCTATTTGGGTAGTGGTTGACAGATTGACTAAGTCAGCCTATTTTATTTTAGTCAGAATGGACTATAATGCTCAGCAGTTGGCTAAGGTTTATGTGAAAGATATACGAAGGCTTCACGGAGTGCCCCTTTCTATCATCTCAGACCATGGTACGCAGTTGACATCCAAGTTTTGGAGGAAATAGCATAATGAGTTGGGCACTCAACTCACTTTTAGCACCGCCTTCTATCCGCAGACGGATGGGCAGTCAGAAAGGACTATTCAAGTGCTAGAGGACATGTTGAGGGCTTGTGTGATCGACTTTGGAGGACATTAGGATAAGTTCCTACCTTTGTGTGAGTTCTCCTATAATAAAAGTTACCACTCCAGCATTGATATGGCACCCTTTGAGGCACTTTATGGGGGGGATGTAGATCACCCATAAGATGGTTTGAGGATGGAGATGTGAAACACTTGGGAGTTGATTTGGTGAAGGATTCTTAAGATAAGGTAAGAAGCATCCAAACTAAGCTCCTAGCAGCTCAAAGTCGATAGAAAAAGTATGCAGACCATAAGGTAAGGGACATGGCATTTCAGACTGGCGAGAAAGTTCTCCTTAAAGTGTCACCTATGAAGGGGGTGATGAGATTCGGCAAGAAGGACAAACTTAGTCCTCGATATATTAGACTCTTTGAAGTTCTTTACTCTGTAGGGCCAGTGGCCTATAGATTGTCTTTACCTCCAAACTTATCTAGAGTTCATCCATTATTTCATGTATCCATGTTGAAGAAGTACCATGGGGACGGAGACTACATCATAAAATGGGACTCGATTTTGCTAGACAAAAACCTTCAGTATGAGTAGGTACCGGTTGCACTTCCTGATCGTGATATCTGGAAGCTGAGGACCAAGGAGATAAAGTTTGTGAAAGTTCAACGGAAGCATCGTCAGGTTGAGGAAGCAACTTGGGAGACCAAGAGAGACATGCAAGACAAGTATCCCCAGTTGTTCAGCAATTCAGGTACTACTCTACCCTTACTTTAGCCAGTCTTTACTAGTTGATCGCTCAGGGACGAGTGATGGGTAAATTGGTATCTCTTGTAATGACCTGATCCCGTCGTTAGGGAAAAGCCAATGGAGAAAGAATTGGGGTCAGAAAACTTTTTGGTAGTAACTTGGAAATTCCAAGCCTAGTCCAGATTTGCATGAAATTAGAGTCAGTGAAGTATAGGGAAATCTGGCCATGAATTGGGGATTTAATTATGAAATTGATCACATGAGTAGATATCTAAGATGCTAAGGAACCCATACGACTTTATGGAATCAAATTCGATAGAGTAGAACTCCTTGAATAGATCAAAATATCATTGATAAACACAATCACAAACATGTCTAGGTATTGCCTAACCACTCTATTCATCAAGTCCATAAACGCCTCCAGAGCATTGGTCAAACCAAACGACATTACTAGGGATTCATAAGGACCATATTGAGTTCAGAACATTGTCTTAGGAATATCAACCCCTCTCACCCTCAATTGGTGATAACCCGAACAAAAATCAATCTTAGAGAAATAGCTAGCCCCTTGAAGTTGGTCAAACAAATCATCAGTTCTCGAAAGAGGATATTTATTCTTGATGGTCATATTATTCAATTGACCATAATCAATGCACATTCTAAGGGACCCATCTTTCTTTAACAAACAATACGGGAGGACCCTATGGGGAGATAGTTGGTTGGATAAAACCTTTGTCTAGCAAATCCTTTAGTTCTTTTTTCAACTCTTTTAACTCCGTCGGAGACATTCTATAAGGAGGAATAAAGATAGGTTGCGTATCCGGAAGAAGGTCAATACCAAAATCTGTTTCTCGCTCAGGAGAAATACCGGACAAATCATCGGGGAAAACTTCCGAGAACTCATTAACCACCGGAACCGACTTAAGGAAGGGGTTTCAAAATCTACATCCCTCACCCTAACAACATGGTAAAAGCAACCTTTCGAGATCATCTTTCTAGCTTTAAGGTAGGACACAAATTGACCTCTAGGCATAGAATTTTCCCCTTTCCACTCTAAGATAGGCTCATTCGGAAATTGGAATCTAACCACCCGAGTTCTATAATCGATAAAGGCATAACATGCATGCAACCAATCCATACCAAGAATCACATCAAAGTCTAACATGTCCAGCTCTACAAAGTCAAAAAGAGTAACTCTATGGGACATCTTCTATAAACCCTCTTAGCCATCAAAGAATCACCAACTAGGTAGAGACCGAAAAAGGTTCTACTAACACTTCAGGGAGTATGTCAAATTTCATGGCAACAAAATGTGTCACAAAGGACAAAGTAGCACCGGGATCTAAAAAGGCATATACATCAATAAGAAAGGCTTTTAACATACTGGTCACCACATCTGGGGAGCTCTGTTGGTCACCTCGGGATTGAAGAGCATAAAAGCGGTTTTGCTTTGGAGCATTGGAGTTTGAACCGCTAGGAGGAGCTTGCCTGCCTTCTCTCCCGTTGGCTGTAAGTGTTGGGAAATTTCTCAATTAATGAACACTCTTACCACAAAAAAAACAAACATCCGTGCTGGCTAGGAACTTACCATCATGACTCTATCCACATTTTGCACAATTAGGCATATTCACATAAAAGCCACCACCATTACCTCCTTGAGGTTTAGGGTTAGACACCCTATCCTTGTTGACCCTTGGGGAAATATTTGAGGAATCTTGGTTGGAGAACCTTTGTTTGAACTTTGGTAGATCTTGTCCCTAGGACCTAGCATTGGAAAAATTCCCATTACCGGTTCTAGCTCTTTTCACCTCTCTATTCTTTTCCTTGAGTTTCTCTTCTTCCATTTGTTGGGCATACACCATGAGACGTGAAATATCCATATTCGAGATAAGCATTTTCGTACGACATTCTTTAACTACCATTTCTGACACTCCCATTACAAATTTATTTATCTTCTTGAATCCGCCACCATAGTTGGAGCATATTTGGATAATTGGGCGAATTTTAGAGCATTACTCCTTCACGCTCATACCTCCTTGACGAAGGTTAATGAACTCTTGCATCTTTGCTTCCCTCAACTCTACGGGAAAGAATGTATCAAGAAATGCCGATTTAAATAATTCACATTCTAACGGGACCGCTCCTACGGGTCTCTCACCCTTCCACTGATCATACCAAACTTGAGCCACATCTTTTAGTTGATAGGCGGCTAACTCCGCCTTCTATTTTGAAGATACCCCCACAATATCAAGTACTTTATAAACCCCGTCGATAAGCCTTTGAGGATCCTCTTCCACTTTGGATCAATGAAATTCGGGAGGGTTCATTCTAGCGAAATCCCTAACCCTTGAAGCAGCCGAGTTCACATTATGATTTACATTAGTCACAACATCTCTATTGGCCTGACCCGTCACAACTTGAGCTTGAGTCGTCATACATTAAGCTTGAGTAGTCATAGCTTGGGCCAACATTTGAAAATCCGGCCTAACCTCCACACCCGACATAGCCAAAGGATTAATCGGAGCTTGATTAGCTTGAGAAGCTTCTTCTTTCACATTGTCATCCTCCATTATTCTAGCATTAGCCCTTCGTGTATTTATATCCTGAAGACACAAGAGAAGGATTAGGAGAGAGACTTTATAGAGTTACACTATACGACACGACTTAAGAGTAATGAAAGAAGTGTAGCTTCCTAATCATTTTGTAGCCTCTCATTCATAAATGTGGCGCGCTTCACACTCATGAACAAGACTCTACTAGACGTGGCTTATGAGATATCATCCTAGAATCATTCTAAACCTTGTGCTCTGATTATCAAGTTCGTCACGACCCAGGGTACCCCTTAGATGTAACAAGGCACATAAAACCCCGAAAGGCACCATGTAAGCCACTTAGCATACCATAACATAAACATAGAACAATAAAGAGTAAAAACACATTTCAAGTCCAAAATTTTCATAAAGGAAAGCGGAAGTCTAGACTTGTCTCAATTTAGCCATCTATTACAATAGTCAAAATGAAAAGGGCCATAGCCCATACAACATAGTCCGAAAAGGAAATACAAGGAAAGAAACTACTAAGTGAAAACATCCGTCCTCGAATCATGAGGACTCATCAACAAGCTAGGAGAAATGATCAAATCCAAGCTTTAGCCACAATGATGACCACCTTAAGAACCTAATCCTACACTTGTGGAAAATGTAGGAAAATATGAGTTAGTACAAAAATACACTAAGTATGATAGCCATGCATAAAAACCTTGAAAACATGCTAAAAAGGACATTTCATTAGAATGCATGCAATTTTCTAAGTTAAAGCATCATTTTAAAGATAATGGAAAAGCATAAGTCATAAGCATATTCATTACATAGGTCATCATATCATAAGAGAAAAATACCATAAGTACCCTCAAAGCATACTTGTGCAATGCAGGAATAAGATTCCATAATCTCACCCATACTAAGTAAAGCTTCTTGAGTAGCCATAGTTCATAATTCATATTTTTGTCATAGTGGGAATAAGCCTTAACCGACATAGACCATTTGAGCTTAACATGGAATCCGGTGTTACCCACACCGAAAAGTATTGTCCTACTTTCCTAAGGCAAGACCATCATTTGTTAGCTTTAGGTGGATCCACTAGCTAAATATCCTACGGGGGAACATAGTTTACGGGATAAGGAGATTGTTACTAGAAACCCGACCTTTCTAACGGGGGAGCTTCCATCTCAAGAGATTGCTTCTATAAAAACCCGGCCTTTCTCACGGGGGAGTTTCCATTTCATATTCAATATCCACTCGGTGCTAAGCATTTATTCCATGGAGTACTTATTAAGTCATAACTTGTTTGATTAAGATAGATCATTAGATCATGTGTGAGAATAACCTTTCACTACCCATGTCTACATATAACATTATATTAAATTAGGTGAGAAAGCCTTTCAACCTAGAATATCCATTATGTGAGAAAACCTTTCACATTATGTTCATTATGATTTCATGAGAATAGCCTTTCAATCAACACAACAACAGTATCATAATCATGGAAACTTCACTCTCAAAGTGTTCTTAAAGCATATGCATAACCTTCATAAAACATGCATAATATCATATCTTACCCTTTCAAAGGTCAAAGATCATATCAAATCAACACGTCTAGAATTACTACATTAGACATGGATAATAACACAATTCAAATAACTCAATTACTACAAGCATAATCTCATAATATCCTTCTTTCATCAATTCACCCACATCACAAGGTCATAAATTGGGAATACGGGGATTTCATGAATTCTTGGGGGATTTCAATATAAAAACCATAATAAATCTTCAATTCAATTATAATATAAAGTAATTAAATCGTTAGAATCGTTTTCGAAAGGTACCCATGACTTTGAGTCAAACCCTAGCTTTTGGGGAATTATTAGTTTTGAAATTAAGTTTGGAGGGACTCCATGAATAAAGGACTACCATACCTCTTAGCTATGAATCTCCAAAGGATTTGACTAGAAAACCTAGCTCCAACTTCCTTCTTCTTCTTCTTTCTTGAAGTTTTAGATATAGAATTTTTGAGAGAAGATGAACTTTTGGGATTTGATTTGGGTGTTGTGAAAATATGACTTAGTTTAGGTGAATTTTACTTAAAAATGACTTATATAGTGACCCTAAACTCACCCAAAACTACTTCACTTTAATTTGACTTAAACCAGAATTTCCCAAAACACTCCTCACTTAAAGTGGGTTGCCATGGTGCCACGAGGGGTTCCACGAGCCGTGGTCATGACCACGAATCATGCTCCCTCTCGTGGACTTGAGGCAGTGGCTAGGCAACTTGTGCCTTTAGCTCACAAGCCCAAGGAACCTTCACGAGGGGCTCCACGAGCCGGAGTCCCTCTCGTGGGCCTTGAGGGAATGGCTTGCCATCATGCCTTGGCCACTCAAGTAGTGAAGGCATCATCACGAGCCTTACCAAGAGTCGTGGTTTTCACCACTGGACGTGAAGTGGATCGTAGAGATGAGCCAATGTTGGGAAGCCTTAGGGAGGCTACTGCCTCACCACCACGAGTGGCACCACGAGGCGTGGTGGCCACCACGGGTCGTGAAGACCCTTGTGGTCATGGGCAATGCCTTGGCAAAGGCTTGGGCAGCCTTGGCCCTTGGCCTTTTGCCTTGGCTCTTTCCCTCCTTACTTGACTCGAACCTTAACGTTTAGCTTTAGTTTTATCCTACTAATTTTCGGGTGTTACAATAATTTAGCATTCAGTTCAACATGTTATTTTCATGATTAGTACTTGGTCATTGCATTCAACTTAGCTTTTTAGTTATGTTTCAGTAGTTAGATTCTTGCTCAGTTTATGTCATTGGTCAGTTATGCTTTCTTCAGCTTATATATATTTGTTCATCTTAGTATCTATATCATGCATGCTTAGTACATTCCAACTACTAACGCATACTCTGCGCTACATCATGAAATGATGTCGGTTCACGTACTCAGCATCCAGATCACGCTTAGATCAATTTTCGATCCAACTTTCGCAGCTTCAGTGGTGAGTCCTCATACTATGAGGACAATAGGCATGCTTTTCATTTTAGTCTTTTTATTTAGAGGTGCTAGACCTTGATCTCCAACATAACATCCCTTTAAGAGGTACAGGAAACTAAAGCTTCTCAGACCTTTGATAACATGCACATCATATAGTTCAATTCCAAAACAACTTGAAACAGATCAATAAAATAACCATATGGGGAAACCAAAGTTCTAAATGACCAGATATTTACCCGTAAATCCAAAAACTTCAAAAACATACACTTTTCAGCTATAGACCTCAGCCCCAAATGTGTCAGGTTGGAGCACCATATTAAGCTAAGCTTTTCAAGCTTTGCTGAAGCCAATAGCAACAGCAGGCAACCCAACATCTGACAAACAGTAAGATTCTGTTTCATTGTCTTCCGAGCCATTTGTTTCAGCCAGGGAATTGATCTTCAGAGCTAAAATCGCGGAATGATCAGTGCCACGCCTTCTTCCCTGCAACAGGTATACAAAAGAAACAATAAGTTTAGACTTTCAAGATGAATGTACCTTCCCGGTACAAGTTCAGAAATTCACCTGTGAGCCTAACAAATAATATAACACACAAATCTTCGAAAAATGCTGTTTTGGAAACACATACTTGAAAAAAGCATAACCCAAGTTTCACAAAGAGAAGGCAGAGGAAATTCGCTTGTGAACCTAACAAATACTTGGAGTCACTAATATTACCACTAAATGTGAAACTTCTTTCTGATAGTTTAAGGACATTTTTAAACCAAACTTCAGGTGAGATTGGAGATCACCCAAATGTGCATGTTAAAATACTCTGCACTGTTTTCAAAAATGTTTTTTTGGGGAGCAAATTAAAGATGTAGATCCATATGACGTAAGTCCTAGAATTTGGGGCGTAAGATCCAAGTGTAAAAACATAAGCCCAGGACATAAAAACGTACGCCCTGGGCGTTATTTTTTTAAGAAAAATATATTTTTATTATTCTTGTAATGATATTTCTCAAATAGTAATTATAATACTTTTTTTTCTTCATTACTGCTTATTAATACCTTTCTCAAATAAAATCTTAATATTTTTTCTATATATTATAGTTTATTTATTTGTAAAATAATTGAAGTTTGACTTTTGATTATTTTCTTCGTAATAAAATTATAAAATCAAATATACATGAGACTACACCCCATAGATCCATAAGACTTACGCCCCGTGTCTCGAGGCTTACGTCTCACCTCACACTGCATAAAACGTCTCGCCTCAAGCTCCCACCTTTTAAAAGACTTATTACTACGTATTTTTTTTACAAAATTAACCCCCCAAAATAACAATACCAAATTGTGTCTAGAATGTAAAGATGCGACATATTCAAGAATATAATAGATGTCATGAAGCATATTATTTGAAGATGATATAATATTAATTGATTAGATATGAGGCGAAGTTAAACGTGAGACTAGAAATTTGGACATAGACCTAGATTTAAGTTGAGTAGGATCAAAGTTGAATACTTGGGAATTAAGTTTTGTGACGTGATTTATGAAGAGGACATGGTCATATGGCTTGACACTCAGGTCATTTCTATGAGAAGAAGTTTTATTTGGCAGTGCTCCGCCCCTATTTATCGGTACAACACTATTTCTTCTAACCATTTGTTGTCTATAGAATATTGGTGCACTGTCATTTCTTATCGGGTGGTTATGATTTTGGCGACGATGTTGGACAAATAACCATGCCATCATTTCTTCGCGATCTCGCATATTGTGGACTGAAGGTTGAGTTGATGGCGGATTTTCTAAAAGAAAAAAAATATTTGATGCAAATACTGAAGATTGCAGGATGGCATTTTGCGAACTCGCATGTTGTGAAGCCACAGGTTAAGCTGATTGCGGATTTCATTGTAAAAAAAGTTCCAGATGCATATACTAGAGAACAAAGGATGACATTTTGTGAACTCCCATGTTGTGGGGCCGCATGTTGAGCTAATGGTAGCTCTCCTATGAAAAAGTACTGAATGCATATATGTCCAAACGTAGGATGACATTTTGCTCGAACAATAACAGATGAGTAGTTAGTACAAGATTCATGAATCTCATATGAGTACGATACACTCCATAAAATAAAGGGCATCGACGTAATAGACAAGAAGGTAATAAAAATGAAGGGGGGAAAATTTGCATTATTCATAGTTGAAGTATGAATGACAAATAAATTCTTCATAGTAAGGAACTGTAGGGAGGGGGGGGGGATTATGCTCTACAATTTTGTAATATAATGATTTTTTTCTAATTTGATGCCTATATTTAACTCGTTAATTGCAACACACTTTAGAAATATATATAAAAACTTTAGAAGAAGAACATGTTTTCTGTTGAAATTGATCAAGTTCACTCCTTATATAACTAAAAATATTGTTGTCAGTTATCTTTATTTAATGTGTATTGCCCAAAGTTCATTCACCCTTTTTGTTTGGCTTTCAGATATCGCATATCTAAAGTTATTGCGAAGTAGGGAAAAAATATCAATTATGCACTATAATTTTATAATGAAATATTTTTTTTCTAATTTGTTGTCTATATTTAACTCATTTATTGCAACATACTTCGGAAAAAAAATCTCCCTTAGTCACAAATTTTAGAAGAAGAATATGTTTTCTCTTGAAATTGATCAAGTGTACTCCATATATAACTAAAGTATTTGTTGTCAGTTATCTTTATTTAATGGGAATTTCCCAAAGTTCATTCACCATTTTTGTTTGCCTTTCAAATATCACATGTCTAAAATTATTACAAAATAGATAAATGTGAATAAGAAAATTCAAGAATTGAGTAAAAGTAAATAATGGTGTCAAAAAAATCAAATTACATACATAACACGTGCACTAGTTATATATCCACATGAAGAACGTATAATTTTGTAATAGAAAAATCATATATCATATATCATATATCAACATATTTAAAACCCATTTAAAGTAAACTTACTATTACAAATCATACAAAAATGAAAAGATGATATATATATATATATATATATATATATATATATATATGTATGTGTGTGTGTGTGTGTGTGTGAAACGTGTACATAAAAATTAGTTACTCTGTTCGTTCAATAATAGTTGTCCACTATACTATTTTAGGATGTCCAACAATACTTGTCTACTTTATGAAATCAATGGATAACTTTACACTTAAATTCCTAATTTACCCTTATAATTAATTGTAGTCATTTCCTTATAACATTTTTCAAGACATTCTATTTTTTATATTCAAATGGTGATATAGTAAAATTACCCTTTTATTTATAGTTTATTAAGGAGTGTGCAAAGTCAATAGTGGACGAGTCTTGTTGGACAGAGGGAGTATAATTGATATATAAGTGAACAAATAAAAAATATGTGCATTAGTTTGTTTAAATATAAGAGGACTATCTTTTAATAATATAATAGAGAAACATATACCGTAGAATGACATATTTAAAACTGATTTAAACTAAACTTACAATATATATATATATATATATAACATGATATGTGATACACGTGCACAATTCATATCTTCTTTTCGTTGAGACAGTCAACAACAATCTCATTTTTGTTTGAATCTCCAACTCCATTTCTTCTTTCCATTTGTAGCATATACATTGGTGGTGCTCGCCTTGCTTATCGCTACAACACTATTCTTCTGGCCATTAGTTGTCCATCGATTATTGGTTCTCAGTTATTTCTTATCGAGTGGTTATGAATCAATGCCGTTTTTGGCCAGATAATTATACCATCATTTCTTTGCGAACTCGCATATTGTGGGACCAAAGTTGAGTTGATGGTGGATTTCCTAATAAAAAAAATATTAGATGCAAATAAAGGAGAACGCAGAATGGCATTTAGCGAACTCGCATGTTGAGTTGATGTCGATTTTCCTTGTAAGAAAGTTTCAGATGCATATATTGGAGAACATAGGATAGCATTTTGTAAACTCTCATATTGTTGGACCGCAAGTTGAGCTGATGGTAGATTTGTTAGGACCGAAATAAGCAGGTGTAACGCGGAAGCTAGCAAAGCAAATCTCGAAAGACCATGAGTAAGAAGACAAACGAGAAATATACAAAGACACAAAGATTTAACGTGGTTCGGTCAATTGACATATGTCCACAAAGGAGATGAGCAATCCACTATAAATATGAGAGTACAAAATATAGAGAGAAACAACCTCAACCAATTCACTCGCAATACATAGGAGGTTCACACAAGTGATAACGTATCAAGCTTGTGACCCACAAATTCTCCCCCTAACCAAAACTGTCAAAGCCCTTAAAAACTACATTGTGAATGCTGATTAAGTTAGAAGGAACAAACCTCTATTTATAGAGTCCTAAACCTTTTTCTACAAGAAAAGGACTAGTCAATCCAAAACCTTTTCCTAAAAGGAAAACCTATTTATGGTAAGAAATTCAGGACAAATAAAACCCAACAAGATTTTCTATCAAAAAAGTACTGATACATATACGTGCGAATGTGGGATGATAGTTTGCTCGAACAATTATGGATGAATAATTCGTAGAAGATTCATGAATTTCATATGAATATGAAACGCTTCATAACATAAAGTACATTGAAGTAATCAACGAGAAGGTAATAAAAATGGAGGATAAAAAATTGCATTATTCATATTTGGATTGTGAATGACAAAAAATTTCTCAAAATTAAGAAATAGTATGTCATGACCGAACCCACCGGGCCGTGCGGGCACCCACTCTAACACATAAGTAGGAGGACCCTCATATTCCAATAGTGAAAACGTACGGAAATTAAATAAAATGGAAATAAAATGTACTAACAGAATTTTATAAATAAGAACCTTTAATACAATTTTGGTCAAGACTTATAAGTAATTAACACTCCCAAGGACCTAGTCTAAACAGGTACAAGAGCTACTAAGAGTACAAACTAGACATAGTAAATAAAAGACATAGCTCCTACCACGTGGAAGGAAAAATAGAAACTCCTAGAGGATTTCCTCTTCTTCACCTAATGAAACATCACCAACTTGCATCCAAACTATGCCAAAAAGGCATAGCAAGAGTAGTATCACTACAAAATCACACGTACTGGTAGACATCATCGATCAACCCGATGCCCACCACATAACATAAGGAAACAACTAGTACGAATATGCAATAAGCCCCTCGTTTCTCCACATTTACACTCTCTTAAATACCTCCAAATTACACTAACACCCTTACTACTAACCACCTTCCCAGTCAATCTACTTACTAGGTTCTTGATCTTAGCTCAAAAGCATCCTAACGCATAGAAGAGTCCACGAATACAAGTACCAGCAATCCGACTAGCCACTCACGACATACCCTTACTTTCTCTTCCTATCACCCAGCACTTACCTCATAGTACATTATATCAAGCTTCCCAACTACCGAAAATGAATCTCCTTTGTAACCTACGGACATCACATGCTCTCCATTATTATGACCCCTGAACCCTTGGCCTCCCCGATTTATTCCAACAACAATATACATAACGGGTTACGTCAACATAGTAGAAAAAACATAAATGGGTCATCATATCATATACAATTCCGGGGAAACAATATCAAATATTATATACGAACAAGATACAGTTTCACATTTCCCAAGATACACAATCATATTATATCATTGGTCCTCTCATGGAACCCAAACCCAAACTGTTAGCATATCGGAACGTGGTATCTGATCCAAAGATTATGCCGGAACGTGGCAACTGATCCCATAATTATCCTGGAACGTGGCAACCGATCCAAGTTAGTGTGGCAGAACGCAACACCTGATCCAGAATCACAATCACAATGTATATCAACGTAATCATACAACAAGAGTGATTCACAACATATGGTTCTTCGTTCATACTTATTCACATTAGGTGTGATTAACATGCTTCGTTCACATATATGCACGTATTACAATGAAGCAAGAACAATCTACCACACTAAATCATAGAATGACAACCATCCCAATGAAGTACTCATCAACATATATCATGTAAGCATTAATTCAACCATACCTAGTCCTAGTTCATCATCTAAGGCTTCTTCCTAGGATTTAACCATATTTCGTTCGTTGGAAGAAGGCCTACGCATAAATCCTACCGTTGATTTACATATATTACGATGTGAACACAAATTTATAACTACTCAATTCATAAAACCTAGCCTACCTAGGAGCCAAGCTTTCGTAGAGATTTTGCAGATAATTTCTGGTTTCCGGACGATGAGACGATGGATTTGATCAAAAATTCGCAAGCTATCACCATCCCCACGCTAGAATTCTCTTTCGCAAGGTAAGAGGAGTTCTTGGGTGTTTTACGACTAATTAAGGTATTTTAGGGAGAGGGAGGAAATAACAATTCACTTTATTTACATTCTGCCTCGCCTATCCCGCCCTGGCTACTATTTGCCCCGATGTGGCAGTGCCGCCCTAGCGGCAACTACCCGCCCTGGTGGGACAATGGCCTAGAATTCTCCGAATTTTTCTTTTTCCCAATTAACGACGGTTGGGTCGTTACATAGTAGGAAAAAATATCAAATATGCACTATAATTTCGTAATGTAGTGATTTGTTTTCCCTTATTTGTTTTCTATATTTAACTCATTTATTGCAACATACTTTAGAAAAAATATTTGTTTTCTCTCCAAGTTACAAACTTTAGAAGAGAAATATTATTGTCTTGAAATTTGATCAAGTGCACTCCTTATATGACTAAAGAGTTTGTGGTGTGTTATCTTTATTTATTATAAATTTCCCTAAGTTCATTCACCATTTTTAAAACTCATTTAAATTAAACCTGCAATATATATGTATATATATATATATATATATATATATATATACGTGCAAAATTTGTATCTTCTTTTCATTGGTACAATCAACAACTATCTCATTTGTATTTGAGTCTCCAACATTGTTTCTTCTTTCCATTTAGAGCATATTCATTGGCGGTGTTTCCCCCTAGGCCCCACCTATTGGTACAACACTATTTCTTCTAGCCATTTATTGTCTATCGATTATTGATACTCTGATAGTTTATATTAGGTGGTTATGAATTGACTACAATGTTGACTAAATAACCATACCATCATATCTTTGTGAACTCACACATTGTGGGGTTGAATTTGAGTTGATGGTGGATTTCCCGATAAAAAAAGTATTGGATGCAAATACAAGAGAATGCAGGATGACATTTGGAGAACTTGCATGTTGAGTCAATTTTGAAATTTCTTGTAAAACAAATTTTAGATGCATATACTGGAGAACGTAGGATAGCATTTTGTAAACTCACATGTTGTGGAGTTGTAGGATGAGCTGATAGTAGATGTTCTATCAAAAACTATTGGATGCATATGTGCGTACGTCGGATGTATTTCACTAGGACAATAATAAATAAATAGTTCGTACAAGATTCATGAATTGCACATGAATACGAAACCCTCCATAGCATAAAGACCATCGAAGTAATAGATGAGAAGGTAATAAAAATGAAGGAGGAGAAAATTTTGCATTATTCATATTTAGATTGTGAATGACAAATACATTCTCCAAAGTAAGAAGTTGTATTGAAAAAAAATATCAATTATGAACTATAATTTTGTAATGTAATGATTTTTTTTTTCCTTATTTATTTCCTATATTTAACTAATTTATTGCAACACACTTCAATTTTTTTTTTAATTGTGTTCCCCCTAAGTCACAATCTTTAGAAGAGGAATATGTTTTCTCTTCAAATTGATCAAGTGCACTCCTTATATAACTAAATAATTTGTTGTCAGTTGTCTTCATCTAATGCGCATTGCCCAAAGTTCATTCACCATTTTAATTTTGTTTGGATTTCAAATATCTCATGTCTAAATTTATTATGAAGTAGATAAATATATATAAAAAATCAAATAAATTGAGTACAAATTAAATAATGATATCCAAAAAAAATCAAATTACGTGCACTACACGTGCACTAGTTATATAAACAAAGAAAGAACGTATATTTTTGTAAAAGAAAATACATATATCATATATCCACATATTTAAAACCTATTTCAACTAAACATACTATTACCAAATATAGAAAAATTAGTATACAGATGATATATGTGTGGTACACACACATAAAAATTATTTATAATTTCTATATTGGTAATACACATACAAAATACATGCATTAGCAACTTTAACTATAAGAAGTATACATTTTAATAATAGAAAAATATATACCATGGAATAACATATTTGAAACTCATTGAAATTAAACTTACCAAATATACCAAAAAGAAACAAATCATGGTAGGTGATACACGTGTAAAATTCGTATCTTCTTTTCATTAGTACAATCAACAAGAATCTCATTTGTATTTGAATCTCCAACTCCATTTATTCATTACATTTATAAAATGTACATTGTCGTTGCTCCGTCCTTTCTTATCGGTACAACTCTATTTTTTCTAGTCATTTATTGTCTATCGATAATTGGTGCTCTATCATTTTCATCGAGTGGTTATGATTCAAAGGTGATGTTGGCCAGATAATCATGCCATCATTTCTTTGAACTCGCATATTGTGGGGCCGTAGATTGATCTGATGGTAGATTTTCATTAAAAAAGTATTTAATGCATATACATGTGAACATAAAATATTATTTTTCTCAAAAAATAATGAATGAGTAGTTCGTACATGATTCATGAATTTCATATGAGTACGAAACACTCCACATCATAAAGGGTGCATCGAAGTAACAAATAAGAAGTTAATGAAAATGAAAGAGATAAAAAAGTTGCATTATTCATGTTTGGAGAGTGAATGACAAATAAATTCTCCAAAGTAAGAAATTGTATGGAGGAAAATACTGATTATGCACTATAATTTTGTAATGTAATGATTTCTTTTGCCTAATTTGTTGCTTATATTTAACTCATTTATTGCAACATACATCTAAAAAAATATTTATTTTTTCTCTCTAAGTCACAAATTTTAAAAGAAGAATATATTTTCTCTC
The DNA here is from genome assembly GCA_029582215.1 of Solanum sparsipilum. Taxonomy (NCBI): domain Eukaryota; kingdom Viridiplantae; phylum Streptophyta; class Magnoliopsida; order Solanales; family Solanaceae; genus Solanum; species Solanum sparsipilum. The sequence continues at coordinate 21,901 of JAKRZT010032646.1, forward strand.
GAAATTGATCAAGTGTACTCTTTATATAACTAAAGAATTTGTTGTCAGTTATCTTTATTTAATGTGTATTGCTCAGAGTTCATTTACCTTTTTTGTTTGGCTTTCATATATCACATGTCTAAATTTATTACGAAGCAATATATGGGATAGTATTTAAAAATTGAGTACAAATTAAATAATGGTGTCCAAAAAATAAAATTACATGCATAACACATGCACTAGTTATAAAAACATAGGACAAACATATAATTTTTATAATAGAAAATACATATATCATATATAACACATCAACATAATTAAAGCTAATTTAAACTATACTTACTATTACTAAATGTATAAAAAAAATTAAAAAGGGTATATGCATGAAAGGTGTACATAAAAATGAACTATAATAAATATATAAGTGATACATGTACAATACACATGCATTAGTTACTTTAAATACAATTGAAATACCTTTTATAATAGAGAATCATATACCGTAGAATGACATAATTAAAAGTCAGTTAAACTATATTTGCAAAATATACCAAAAAAAATGATAGATGATACACGTGCAAAATTTGTATCTTCTTTTCATTGGTACAGTCAACAACAATCTCATTTGTATTTGAATCTCCAACTTCGTTTCTTCTTTTCATTAGTAGAATATTTATTGGCAGTGCTCCCCCTGCTTATTGCTACATCACTCTTTCTTCTAGCTATTCGTTGTCAATCGGTTTGTAGTGCTCTGTCATTTCTTATCGGGCGGTTATGATTCAACAATAATGTTTACTAGATAACCACACAATTATTTTTTGCAAACTCACATATTGTGGGGCCAAAGGTTGAGTTGATAGAGAATTTTATGAAAAAATAAATGTTGGATGTACATATAGGAGAACGTAGGACGACATTTTGTGAACGCATTTTGAGATGATCTCCTTGTAAGAAAATTTAGATGCATATACTAGAGAGTGTAAAATAGCATTTTGTAAACTCACATGTTATGGCTCTGTAGGTTAAGCTGATGGTAGATTTTCAATCAAAAAAAAGTATTGGATGCATATACATGCCAATGTATGATGAATTTTTTCTCGAACAATAATGAAAGAGTAGTTCGTACAAGATTAATGAATTCCATATGAGTACAAAATGCTCCATAGTATAAAAGACATCGAAGTAATAGATGAGAAGGTAATAAAAATGAAAGAAAAGAAAAACTTCCATTATTCATTTTTGAAGTATGAATGACAAATAAATTCTCCAAATTAAGAAACTGTAGGGGGGGGGGGGGAGGGGGGATACCACTTATGCACTTTAACTTTGTAATGTAATAACTTCTTTTTCCTAGTTTGTTTCCTATATTTAACTCATTTGTTGCAACACACTTTGGAAA
>JAKRZT010032647.1:0-11284 GCA_029582215.1 Solanum sparsipilum
CCCCTTGATTATGTTTATCGCTTATGGTCATTTTAATTGCTTCCGCGACCAAGGATGTGTAATGATATGCTATGAGGCTTGTTTGGGGTTCCTTCGGGTTCCCCATTCGCCGGTCACGTCTAGGCCCTAGGCTTGGGTCGTGACAGCTATGTGACTTCTTACAAAGACAAAGGGTTACCGATAAGGTTATGTAGATTGATTTGGCACCTTCTGGGCTTATGAGGGCCTAAGTAGGTGGTATGTTGTTTGTACCTACCGGGCTTATGGGGGCTTGATTAGGTTGATGTTTGATCATTATTGTATTTTATTAGATTTAATAGTGGGTTGGCATGCTTATCTAAATTTAATTTCCTTACCTGATTGCTTTTGGTATATTATGATACTTGCTCATTTAATCTACAGTCTTTTATACTCTGTACATTATTTTGTACTGACGCCCCATTGCCTGGGGGTGCTGCATTCATGCATGCAGATCCTGACAGACGATCGAATAGACCTCCTCAGTAGTAGTATTGACTTCTATCCGGTTAGCTACCCCCTTTCCTCCGGAGCTGTCAGAGTTTGGAGGGTTGTTAGCTTTTGTTGTGTATATTTTTATGGGTAGGCTGAGGCCCTTTCCTGCCAATCTTTACTACTCTTTGAGGCTTGCAGACTAGTGTGTGGGGTGTACAACTAAGTTATGGCTATGCTGGCCTAGTTTTGTTGGTTTGCTGAAGTTTGTGAGTTGTTTGATGTATTGTCTTAATATATACCTGCTTCCAGTTTTTCTATATAGATATCATGGTGGCCTCGACGTCCCAGTTAGGACTTCTGTGCTAGTTGCCTATTTCTTTAAATGAACTCTTGGGAGTAGCTATTTCTTTTATATATATGTTGACATGGGCCTTACCGGCTGAAGTATTAATTTTAAGCCGGGATATACTAGTTTGTTTTCTTGATTGCATGTGTCTGCCAGACGCTAGTAGCAAATGGTTCAGCAGGGTCGGCTCGGGCCTGAGTTTTGGTATTAGGAGCCAGTTGCTCCCCTTGAGTTTGGGGCCTGACAAACTTGGTATCAGAGCAACGTCGTATCCTAGGGAGTCTGCAAGTCGTGTCTAGTAGAGTCTTGTTTATAAATGTGTTGTGCACCACATTCGATAAGCAAGAAGCTACTGGGCATGTTAGAATAAATATACTTCTTTTGCTCACCTTATGCTAAAGAGCGGTGTCTTAAGAGTTGAAGTTTTTTGCTTATAATTAATACTTGTATGCAGGTAGAGATAGATAACACCGGACAGACCACATCTAGCCAGGGGCTAGATATAGCTGCAGGCGAGGGTACCGGCAAGGTACCACATGTGGAGGTAACCTATTGTAAGACCCATGGGGAGACATCTTCTCAGCCCCCTATAGTTTCTCCACCACTTCAGGAGCCTCCGAGGGCTACAGGACTTCCGGCTCCACCAACAGTATCACCTCTAGTTCATCTTATTCCATCTGATCAGGATTTCAAGAGTGTAGTATATATGTTAGCACAGTTAGTAGTTGCACATCGCCAACCAGTTGTGCCAGATGTTGCCGGACCTTCTGAAGGGTCGAAAGTTCGAGAGTTCGTGAATTTCTTGCCTTGAATCCTCCACAATTCATATGGACAGATCGCAGAGAGGACCCTCAACACTTTGTTGATCAGCTTCATAGGATCTTCAGAGTCATTCATGCCTCATCGACTAAGTCAGTTGAGTTAGCAACATTTCGATTGCGTGATGTTGCAGTATTTTGGTACGAAAGTTGGGAGAGATCTAGGGGAAAAGATGCATCTCTACCCACTTGGGATAGCTTTATAGAAGCTTTCACAGATCACTATTTTCCTCAAGAGATTAGGGATGGCCGGGTGGACCAGTTTCTGAACCTTCGACAGGGTAGCATGAGTGTCCGAAAGTACGGCCTGAGATTTGATTTATTGGCTAGATATGCACCAGTATTTGTTGATACGATGCATGACAGGGTGCGTAGATTTGTGGGAAGGTTTGACTCAGACTATATCGACGCTTGTTCTACCGCTGCACTAAATGATAATATGGATATCTCGTGAATTCAGGCTTTTGCACAAGGCATAGAGGATCACCGACATCTATAATATATGAGTGAGAGGGTCGAGAGAGAAACATAAGAGGGCTAGGACCGTTAGTTCACATGGAGATTCTCAGGGTGGTCCCAGACCCCGACATTCTATTAGGCCACCTAAACCTCCACCACAACAGTTTCAGGGTAGTAGATTTGATCGTCAGGAACAGTCAGGACCAGGTGAGGGTTCACGAGCATCAGGCTCGCAACAGCAGAGGGGTTCAGACTAGGCTAGGACAACCCCGCCACGTTGCACTACTTGCAGTAGAATGCATTTCGGGAGGTGCAGACAGAGTTCCACAAGTTGTTATTCTTGTTGACAAGAGGGGCATGGGTGGAGAAACTGTCCTACCATAGGTCAGGGTGATATAGGTCAGTCGACCAGGTCAGCAGTAGGTTCCTACTTATCCACACAATCTATAGGGTGTGGACCCCAAACTTCAACGCGTAGAGGTAGAGACGGAGGCAGAGAGGGAGCATCTAGTTCTGGTAGTGGACAGAACCATACATATTCATTAATCGGATGATAGGACTCAGAGTCATCATCAAATGTTGTGACATGTACATTGATTGTTTGCTCCCATTGTGTTTATGCTTTGATAAATCCTGGATTTACTGTCTTATGTTGCTCCATTTATTGCGGGGAAATTGTGTATAGTAGCAGAGTCATTAGATTGACCATTTATTATATCTACACCAGTTAGTGAGTCTATTATTGCCAGGAGAGTCTATCGAGGTTACCCGATAGAAACTATCGACCGTCAGACCTCTATAGACCTGGTAGAGTTAGAGATGGTTGATTTCGACGTCATTATGGGTATGAACTGGTTAGCGTCTTGTTATGCTAATGTTGAGTGTCGAAGAAAGATTGTTAGATTCCACTTTCCAGGAGAGGCAGTTCTGGAATGGAAAGGCGATACATCAACGCCGAAAGGTAAGTTTATTTCCTATCTTAAGGCGAGGAAGATGATCACTAAGGGTTGTATTTATCATCTTGTTCGCGTTCATGATATAAATGCAGAACCACCGAATCTTTAGTCTATTCCGGTAGTTAATGAGTTTCTAGATGTATTTCTAGACGAGCTCCCTAGTATCCCTCCAGAATGAGAAATTGATTTTGCTATCGATATACTACTAGGTACATAACCCATATCTATCCCTCCTTATAGAATGGCTCCGGCTGAGCAAAAGGAGTTGAATGATCAGCTGAAAGACTTGTTGGATAAAGGCTTTATCAGGCCTAGTGCTTCACCATATGGTGCGCCAGTGTTATTCGTGAGGAAGAAAAATGGCTCACCAAGAATGTGTACCGATTATCGACAGCTGAATAAGGCGACTATAAAGAATAAGTATCCCCTTTCGAGGATCGATGACTTGTTTGATCAGTTACAAGGTGTTGAGTGTTTCTCTAAGATTGATTTAAGATCAGAGTACCACCAGATACAAGTTCGAGAGAAAGACGTTCCAAAGACAGCTTTTAGAACCAGATATGGACACTTTGAGTTCTTGGTAATGTCTTTTGGATTAGATAATTCCCCAGCAGTGTTCATGGACCTGATGAATAGTATATTCAGGCCGTATCTAAACTTGTTTGTGATTGTATTTATTGATGATATTTTGGTGTATTCACGTTCAAAAGCTGAGCATGCAAATCATTTGTGAGTAGACCTTCAAGTTCTTCGAGAGCAGAAACTTTATGCAAAGTTCTCCAAGTGTGAGTTCTGGTTGAGCTCTGTGGTTTTCCTAGGCCATATTGTATCAGATGCAGGCATTGAGATTGATACACAAAAGATTGAGTCCGTAAGGACTTGGCCCATATCTATGACTCCAACTGAGGTTCGTAGTTTCTTAAGGTTAGTTGGGTACTACAGAATGTTTGTAGAGGGGTTTTCTTCACTTTCAGCACCATTAATGAAGTTGACTAAAAAAACAACTAAGTTTCAGTAGACTGAGGCTTGCAAGCATAGTTTCCAGGAGCTTAAGGACAGGTTGACATTAGCACCAGTTCTAACATTGCCAGAGGGTTCAGAAGGCTATACGATGTATTGTGATGCTTCTAGTGTTGGGTTGGGATGTGTTTTAATGCAACATGGTAAGGTTATCGCATATGCTTCAAGGCAGTTGAGAAAGGATGAAAAGAACTATCCGACCCACGATTTAGAGCTGGCTGCAGTTGTACATGCGTTAAAGATTTGGAGACACTCTTTGTATAGCGTTTATGTTGACATCTTCACAGATTATAAAAGCCTTCAATATATCTTTAAACAAAAGGAGTTAAATCTACGACAACATCGATGTCTAAAGTTACTGAAATACTACGACGTGGATATTTTATATAATCCAGGAAAGACGAATGTGGTAGCCGATGCCCTCAGTCGAAGATCTATATGTAGTTTATCCTATTTAGGTGTTGAGAAGCATAAGCTAGCGCGAGAGCTTCATCAGTTAGCTAGCTTGAGAGTTAGATTGTTAGAGGCAGAAGATAGTAGCGTAACAATTCAGGACACAGCCATATCATCTCTAGTTGTAGAAGTGAAATCACGGTAACAAGAGGATCCTAGCTTAAAGCAGCTCAGAGTCAAGACTCAGAATCAACAAACTTTAGAATTTGATATAGCAGGAGATAGAGTCCTTAGAAGTAGCGGTCAATTGTGTGTTTCGAATATTGCAAGGCTTCGACATCGAATTATGGAAGAGGCATATCATTCCCGTTATTCTATTCACCCTGGTTCGTGTACCGTGATATTAAGGAGATATATTGGTGGCACGAGATAAATAATGACGTTATTGAGTTTGTTGCATAGTGTCCTAACTGCCAACAGGTGAAGGTTGAACACTAAAATCCCGTTGGGCTAGTTCAGGAGATAGTCATTCCTTTGTGGAAGTGGGAAGCAATTAATATGGATTTTATTACATGGTTACCTCGATCGCGTTGCAAGTTTGACTCTATTTGGGTAATTGTTGATAGACTAACAAAATCAACCCACTTCTTACTAGTCAGGGATACTTTTACGACCGAAGACTATGCGGGGCTCTATATTAGAGAGATTGTTAGGCTACACGGTGTCCCAGTATCTATTATCTCTGATAGAGGAGCACAATTTACCGCCAATATCTGGAAGTTCTTCCAGAAAGGACTGGGGACACAAGTTAATCTTAGTACAACCTTTCACCTTCAGACAGATGGCCAGGATGATCGTACAATTTTAACACTCGAGGATATGTTATGGGTGTGTGCGCTAGACTTCAAGGGAAGTTGGGATGACCACTTGCCTCTTATTGAGTTCGCATACAATAATAGTTATCATTCCAGCATCGGGATGACACCTTTTGAGGCATTGTATGGGCGAAAATGTCGGTCCCACATTGGATGGTTCGAAGTAGGTGAGTCAGGGTTGATTGGACTCGACTTAGTACAACAGACAGTGGAGCAGGTTAAGCTCATTCGGGAGAGTAGCTAACAGCTCAAAGCCGACATAAGTCATACTCAGATGTGCAATGAAGGGGCTTAGAATTTTGTGTCAATGACTGGGTATTCTTAAAAGTCTTGCCTATGAAGGGTGTTATGAGATTTGGAAAAAAAGGTAAGCTTAGTCTAAGATTTATTGGGGGCATATCCGATCCTTCGGAGGGTAGGACGAGTGGCTTATGAGTTAGAATTGCCTTTGGGGCAAGAATTTGTTCATCCAGTTTTCCATGTATCAATGTTACGGAAGTGCGTAGGAGACCCTTATCGGGTTGTCCCAGTTGAGGATTTTCATATTATAGAGGATTTGTCCTACGAGGAAACTCCAATTGTCATATTAGATCGACAGGTCCGTAAATTGAGGACCAAAGATGTGGCTTCGGTTAAAGTATTGTGGAGAAACAAGAATAGAGAAGAGGTGACCTGGGAAGCTGAGGATGACATGAGGTCCAAATATCCTCACTTGTTTCATACCCTAGGGTGATGGCATATCAGTTTATATTGGTGCAGTGGGGTAAGATACCTATCAACATTTTTATATTATTGCTTATTATTATGGTTGTCTTCGTTGTATTTTTGCTCGCACTGTTATTGCGGAACTATAGCTCTTAGCTATTTATGTCGTCCTGTGAGACGCCTAGGTTAAAAATTTATGCGTTTCAGGTTCTACATAGTTACATTCACAATGGATACTTTGTCTAAACTTTGGCAACTCCTAAGGACATAACCGTGTGACTGAGATTTTTCATTCAAGGACGAATGTTTTTAGAGGGGAAGGATGTAACACCCCGACTTTTCTAAACGTCTAAATTAATTCGTACATTCGTGGAAACACAAAGAGGGTGAGTAATAAATTAAGAATGATGTGGTATGTCATATTTTAAGTGTTCAAGGGTTGTATCTCAAGTTTTGAAGTAAGGTAAGTCGCAAAATAAAAGTGGGTAAAAGTTATTGTAAGTTCCTTTTTAAAGATTTCTCTGAAATTTGGGTCAAATGTTTCGGAAGTTTTCTCCCAATCTATAAAGAGTTATGGGGTCCACGACACATTAAACCGAAGGTCTACGAGTCTAGTTTTCAACGCATTAAATGGTTTGTTCATACGACTTCAGAATAGAGAGATATTCATGTTTTTGCGAGACTGCGCAAGCAGGCACGTGAGGTGGGTCCCCTAAGTCGGTGGAAGCTTATAAGATAGCATCTTCTTCATTTTTCTTCATTCCAAATCGTGAGAAACCCACGAAAATCAGAGAAATACTCCTCAAATTATCCTTGTGTATTCATGATCTCTTCTTGGCCTTTTATTGAAAATTGCCCTACGTCACGAGCTCGTCATTTTGGTATAATTTTCAGGGTGAATTGAGCGGTGTTAGTAGGGTTTTTTTCCAGTGGAGGTTGTGGTAGCAGGGTTTTTTTCCAGTGAAGTGATTGTATTCAAGTGTTATGGTCATTGAAAGAAAGTGTTGTAGTGGTGTGGACAGAGGTATTTTCAACATAAATTATAAAGGAAAAGGTATGTTAAGGCTGCTCCCTTCGTTCGGTATGTTTCCTTAGAGCTTGGGAGTGATATAATAGGGTAGTTAATGTTAGTTATGTTGTAGATATAATTGTGAGTGGTTAGCTGATTGAGTGGTTATAAACCCTCATTTTAGGGACTCATAAACTGTTCAAAACAACCCTAAGTTTGGAATGACTTAGACATTATTCATATATATTGTTTATAGCCAAATTGCTCGCCTTCAACCTATTTAATTATTTGTTGTCGCCCTTGGGGATATTGTGGCTATCTGTTGTGCTATGAACTTCATATGGGTGCTATGATGTTGTCTAATAGGACTATGTTATTGTCAAAGAGGGCTATGTGTTGTCCACGGGACTATATTGATGCCAAATAGTGTTATGTGTTGCTTACGGAGCTATTTTGACGCCAAAGAGGGTTATGTATTGCCTACAGAGCAAAGAGGGCTACGTGCAGCCCACAAAGCTATGATATTGCCTAAGAGGGATATGCGCTGCCTACGGGGCTATATCGTTGCCAAAAAGGGCTATGTGACTTCCTACAAAGACGGGGCTACCGATAAGGTTATGTAGATTGATTTGGCACCTTCTGGGCTTATGGGGGCCTAATTAGGTGGTATGTTGTTTGTACCTACCGGGCTTATGGGGGCTTGGTTAGGTTGATGTTTGATCATTATTGTATTTTATTAGATTCAATAGTGGGTTGGCATGCTTATCTAAATTTGATTTCCTTACCTGATTGCTTTTGGTATATTATGATATTTGCTCATTTAGTCTACAACCTTTCATACTCTGTACATTATTTTGTACTGACGCCTCATTGCCTGGGGGCGCTGCATTCATGCATGCAGGTCCTGACAGACGACCGAGTAGACCTCCTCAGTAGCAGGATTGACTTCTATCCGGTTGGCTACCCTTTTCCTCCGGAGCTGCCAGAGTTTGGAGGTTTGTTAGCTTTTGTTGTGTATATTTTTATGGGTAGGCTGGGGCTTTGTCCCGCCAATCTTTACTACTCTTTGAGGCTTGCAGACTAGTGTGTGGGGTGTACAACTAGGTTATGTCCATGTTGGCCTAGTTTTGTTGGTTTGCTGAAGCTTGTGAGCTGTTTGATGTATTGTCTTGATATATACGTGCTTCCAATTTTTGTATAGTTATCATGGTGGCCTCGACGGCCCAGTCAGGACTTCTGTGCTAGTTGCCTATTTCTTTAAATGAACTCTTGGGAGTAGCTGTTTCTTTTATATATATGTTGGCAGGGGCCTTATCGGCCGATGGCTTAGTTTTAAGCTGGGATATACTAGTTTATTTTCTTGATTGTGTGTGTCTACCATGCGCTAGTAGCAAATGGTTCAGCAGGGTCGGCTCGGGCCTGAGACTTGGCATTAGGAGCCAGTTACGCCCCTTGAGTTTGGGGTGTGACAACTAACATAAGAAATGGGCACTGCAATGTGGTAATCTGGATTTATTGAAATTCAATATGAATATCGATTACCGAACTTCATGGGAAATACTAATATAGTTTCAACTTCATCATATTTGACCAACATCTTCTAGTCCAAAAATATTAATACATACTGACTTTTCTTTTTGAAAATGTCAAAGAATACATATTAATTTTCTTTAAAGTAATGTGACTTCTTATTTAGGGCTTGTTTTGGAAGGTTCCAAATTTAGGTGTAAATATTTGGTAATTACTTTGTTAGTATAGAATCAGGTGTAATTGAGGGAAGGATTATACTCTCTTATTTTCAAGGGAAGCAAAAAATTGGTGGTTATTACAAAAGCCAAAGGTAATTACTATAATCAGTATAAAATTAAGTGTAATTGAGGGGGCAATATACTCTACGAGCAAGAAGTTGTTGGTTATTACAAAGTATAATTATTACAACTATATCTTCTTCTTTTGTTTTTATATGTCTTACTCATACATTGAAACTTATTTACATGTTCATCAGGAAAAAAATATTTGATTCTTTAGAATTAACTTATTTTAATAGTGTAAGAATATTAAATGATATAATTATAATTGTTCAATCAAACATGAAGCTAAAAATTTCATTGTAATTACATTATACAATTATATGTTATTCCAATTATTATACAATAATTTTTAAACAGCATATCCTTATTGTATTCTCATTACAAAATTGTCTTTGTATTTTTCTATTACTGTCCCAACGCTTACCGTCATATTGCCTCTACATATATCCGAAAAGCAAATAGTCGTATAGTTGGACTATAATAATCTTATAATATGAGAAAATAAACGATATAATACATACATATGTCTTTTAACTTGGCTTTAGTTGAGATCTATGTCCATCAACTCTGCACGTGCACAAGCAGACACTCAAATTTATAAAAAAATTAACAAGTAGACACATACGTTATACATGACATAATACATGTATGTAGGATGCAAAATGTGTCATGCAGGACGTCACGTAGGATGAATGTGTCCATTTATTCAATTTTATACAAGTTTAAATGTCTATTTGTGCACACTCAAAGTTAAAGAGCGTTTATCAACTAAAGCCAAATTAAAAGACATTTATATATTATGTCAAATAAACTATCACTATAATATAATATTCCAATAAAATTACAACGTATGATTTTTTTAGTGGAGAACCAGCTCAAGTTGGTTGTATTTTTAAGTTCATTCAATTAATTTAAGTGCATGTTTTTTTATCACCTTTTATTTGTTGGTTGTATTTTTAAGTCCATTTAATTGATTTAAGTGCATTTTTTTATCACCTTTTATTTGACTAACATACTATTTTTTTATCTCCTTCATATTTTCATATAAAATCTGGAAATGATCGATTCTCAAAACTAAAACAATAATGTATATAATAATAATAATAATAATAATAATAATAATAATTATCATTTCTTCTTTTATTATCTTTATCTACTCTTATCAATAAGTGCAGAAAAAGTACCAAAGAACCAAGCGAAAGGGAATTGAAAGTATATAGAAGACTTTAGGAAGGAACCATGTGACATTGAAAAAAAAAAATTATCCTCCAACTATTATAAAACTTCCATTTGGAATTTAATTTATTTTATTTCATCCACTTGAGGTATTCACCAACAAAATATATATCAAGGACATGCCCATATATTTTATTTATCATTTTATCATTTAATGCGCTTAGATTGGATGTCACCAACTTTTGGAAAACATAAGTTATTCATATTTTTTAAAAAATAATTGAGTCAATAGCTAATTAATATTATTATTTTTGTTAAAAAAAATTGCCTATTGCTAATAAAAAAATATATTTGAATTTGTTGAGTGGTGGCCAAAACATCACCCCAGGAACTTCATATGGTAGACACTGTTAGCATGTCATTTCCCACCTTCTCTTAGCATATTTTATTGAGCTTAGGTTATATACATAGTTAATATTATCGACTTTTATTATAGCAAGATAATTTATTCCTCTATGTACTTCCTTATAGATGTTCCGTATAAACACAAAACAGAAAGGGATGCATTCCCTTTATTAGGGGATTTCGTGATATCAAAAACAATATAAATTGTTCATTCAATTCCCTATATTATATATATATTAGAGTTAGAATTTTATTTGACGCGATTTAAAACGTCAGACTTGAGATTCAATCATTCAAACCAATGACATGATATAACTTCTGAATCCCCTCATATCAAGGGGTTATCAATATCTTATATATAATATTTTTTACCTTTGTTACATGGTATGATTTAAGTGGTTAACATAGTAGATATCATAATGAAATTGTATTTGTTTGAATTAGGATGGAAATATTATAAGATCTCTGTTAAAAGTAGATATATTGACTAGTTAATGAATTTTATATCATATAAATTAAATTAATCAGATCAGATCTAAATTCCGAACATCATATATTTTGGCTCAAAATGATAAGTACAAAAGATAAGTACATGACCTAAGAATGTTATCTACTAGAGAGTTGACAGTAGAGATAGAATTTCTCATCTACAATAGTATGTCCTATATAATATTATTCCCTCTGTTTCACAAAGAGTGATCTGGTTTGACTTGACATAAAATTTTAAAAAATAAAGAAGAATTTTGAATCTTGTGGTCCTAAATTAAAGTTATGTCAAATGTACTAAATTGCCCTTCAATCTTGTGGCTTTAAACATGTCACGTGAAAAGCTAAATTAAAATGTTACCAAAAAAAAAA